>CAKALG010037618.1:0-10060 GCA_916700815.1 Helicolenus hilgendorfi | reverse complement strand
ATATGCCACCAAATCAATTTAGCCCATATATGAAAATCAGCACTTATGTTTCCAGTCACGTTTCAGTCACAATAGCATGAGAGCATCACAGTGAATGCGCCAAAAGGCTTACCAATTCACAAAGACAACCTAAAGACATGTGAGCTCTGCCAACTCCATGTAATTATTCTAAAGTAATACCAAAGTAAATAAGCTGGAGCTGGAGCCAACAGCAGATCTTGGCAGCCAATCCATGAGGCACCATGACTAATGCATCGCCCACAAGAAGATCTGTCAGACTGTAATAAACACCGTCACCACACCCCCACCCTCCCTACCCCACCCCACGCTTCTCATTCCTTTATGCAACCTTCTGACTGGTTAAATGCATTGATCTTCCTCAAGAGGCCAAGGCTCCTTTGTCTTGTACCTTTGACTTTTCTTCAGTAAACTACTTTTATTACTGCTCATTGTTTTTATAACGGTCGGAACGGAACGGTTTGATGTTTATCAGACAACAATCACCTCACATTGTCTATCCAAATAAAAAAAGAAGAAGTGAATTTTACTTTCTGAATCATGGTCACCAAAAATAAGTCCTCCTACGTTCCTACTCTTTAAAGGTAGGGTTGGTATTGTTGTTAAAATACATATTTGTTGAAATTGTCATTAAATCTTGACAGCAATCATAATGATAATGTTGGGGGAATGGCTTTGGAGGGAGGCCTGAACGGACGAACTGTCAGAGTTGCTGACTTGGTGACTTGGAAAAGAGTTGGCAACACTGGGCTGGGTTATTCGGTTGGATCATTTTTAAAATCAATTTACTCTTGCTAGTTTCTTAAGATTACGTACCCTACCTTTAACACAGAATGGAATACTCTGATTTGTGGCTGTGACGTGGCTTGTCTTGTCTGTGAAATTAACATCAGGTCAACCAGCTACTGTTGAGTGGACAGCTGTCAACTTTCTAATTTAGGGGTTGTCAGATATCATTCACTTTAACATCGTCAGACCTGACTTACGGATAGGTCGTCTTTATTACCATGGATTGAAAATGATATAGCTGTCTTGAATAAATATTATTCGTGAGGACAATTATTCAATAATGTTAAAGGAGAGTTTTTGTTATTTTATCTTCCTGTTTCTATCCAAACTAGAATTGTTGTATGCCTCCGCCAAACAGTTAAGTTGCAGTTTACGTCAATGTCTGTCCAAAATGTCATCACTTCATCATTTTATCCTGTTAGACATTTGTGTGAAATTGTCATAATTAGCATATGCATTCTTGAGTTATGATAAAAGACGTGTTTTGTGAGGTGACAGTGACCTTTGACCACCAAAATCTAATCAGTTCATCCTTGAGTCCAAGTGGATGTTTGTGCCAGGTTTGAGGAAATTCCCTCAAGGCGTTCCTGAGCTATCACGTTCACAAGAATGGAACGGACATGAGGTCACAGTGTCCTTGTCCTTTGACCTTTATCACCAAAATCTAATCAATGAGTCCAGGTGGACATTTGTGACAAATTTGAAGACAATCCCTCCAAGCTTTCCTGAGATATCGTGTTCACGATAATGGTATGGACGGACGGACAGCCTGAAAACAATGCCAGCGGCCACGGCTGGCGCTGAGGCATAAAAATCTCCTTAAAAGGCCAACACCTATAGTGAACTCATCAGACTATGCCAAGTGTCTGTGTGGCCACAGACTAATAAGCTTATACAACTTTAGCCAAATAACTCCACTATTAAAAACACATAAAGGAGCCATACAGATGCGTTGGGAAATATATATTCCTTCATTACACTGAACATGATTGTAGTTCATGCTGAAATAACTTTGTTTTATCTCTGTCTGTGTTTGGCAAAACTCACTTTTCATGCTCAGGGATACAGTTCCATATTTACACTGCTTCGCAAGTACGAGAACTACAGTGTTGTGTTTGCTATATAGCACTGCTGTACGTTATTGCACCCGTTCAATGTAATGTGAAGGTCTGGATGAAGCCAGTTCTTCTATTGTAGGCTTATGAAAGGGATTCCTGTGGGTTTGTAAATAATGATTAGAAACCATAGACCTTGGTCTGCATGTTCTGCTGCTATTGTTCTTGCAGCCCCTCAATAAGACAGTTGAGCTCAGTAGGGATTTCCACAAGGTCCATGTTGATCACATCTGGCCCTGCTCTGCAACGGGCCCTTTATGATAGAGAGCAAGAGGGTCTCCCATCTCTCCAGACACTAATATACGAGACCTGCTCCTTTTGAAATTGACTGTGACCTCTGCCACACTTGCAATGGACTAGTGCTCTCCACTGTATGGGATTTTTGATCTCTCTCCGCCGTGTTCTCTGCTCTCTTATCAGCTTTTTTTTTTTCTGCTGGGATATTAAAGTGTGCACACAGTGACATTGGCACACTCATCAACACTTACTGCTTACACAGACGCACATGCACGCACGCACACACACACAGGACACTGACGCCAACACTCGGCTATAAAGCACACAAGCCGTGCTCAGAGGTGAAGTTGTAAGAAAATGAGACAAGCATATTTGAGGAGTGTCACATTTTAATAACTTCCTTATTTCTATCCTGTTTGTTTTCCTCATCAGCAAAATATTTTAATCTGCTACAGAGCCCTACTGTCATAAAGCGCACCGACTTTACTGTTCTTTCAGACTGCAGATTCACATATGGCACTTTTGGTTGCTTGGCGAGGAAAATATATTAAAATCTCACTTTGAATCAAACACTGAAGTTCACTCGCACGCGAATACACACATTTGGATTGTAATTAATTATAGCGCGCACACAAATGCACACAAATACCCACATGTGACAGCTCACATTTGAGCATATGGATTCATGCACTGCACACTCATTGGTGTCATATTCTATTCCAGCCGTTGGTGTTTTTGTGTGTTCTCCTAAATGCCAGACATTGTGTGTGTGTGTACGTGTGTAGTTTGTGTCAATATCTTTGTTGAGAAAAGTGTAGTTGTGCACGAGTGTGACTGTGTTTGTGTGTGTGTGTGTGTGTGTGTGTGTGTGTGTGTGTGTGTGTGTGTGTGTGTGTGTGTGTGTGTGTGTGTGTGTGTGTGTGTGTGTGTGTGTGTGTGGTAAGGGGGGAGTAATAAATCATGATCTGAATGTGGACGTGGCTGGGTATGAAACCTCCCGCTCCCGCTGCCACCTCAGGCAACTGCTGCCCTATACCAGCCAACAACCGTCACATTTCACATGCGCTCTAATCAACAGGGGAAAGTGCAAATGGATTAATATAGTTAGACCGCTAATGCCACAGATTACGGTGCACAGCAACATAATATGAAATGTATGTGTTGCTACGGGAACATGATTGGAAAAGCTGTTGATAGATAGAATGTTCTATTAAAAAGTAATGTAATGCTATCAGGGTGTACATGCTGACACTGGGCTGAAATATGACTACACCAGACATGGGCAGCAGGTCTTTCTTTAAATGAGCGTACACTACTGTATGTACAAATGTCAAACATTGGCCTATATCTGGGTCTGAAAAGTGAAGCCAATGCAGAAGTTCTTTAAACTTGCATTCTTTTTAACAGCCAGCAGGGGGCGACTCCTCTGGTTGCAAAAAGAAGTCTGATTTTATAGAAGTCTAGGAGAAAATACTTCTCACTTGATTTATTACCTCAGTAAACATTGTAAACATGAGTTTATGGTCTCAATCACTAGTTTCAAGTCTTCTTCAATACAGCATGATGTTCATTTAGTAAATTATGGTCCCATTTAGAGTCAAATAGACCATAAAGCAGGTGATGCTTTAGGGCGCGGCTACCTTGTGATTGACAGGTTGCTACCACGGCGTTGTCCAGTCTGGGTGTCGCCCGTGTTTTTGTCTTACAACTTGAATCCTTTCACATTGTGTTTTCAGTTCATGAAAGTTAATTGTAACATTTTTAACATTTTAGGCCGCCTAAAAATGGATTATTTAGCGTTCGGTTGTATTTAGCTCCAACCTCTGCTGTCACTTCTGGTTGCAAAAAAACAACATGGCAACGGCTAAAATCCCAAACTTGAGGCTTCAAAACAGCAGTCCACAAACCAGTGGGTGATGTCACGGTGACTACGTCCACTTCTTATATACAGTCTATGATGTGAAACAGCGGTTTCTGACTAATTCAAACTCTAAGGATGTCAAAGTTGTCTGGGTTCGTGATTACAGCTGCTTTTATTCCTGCCCTGTGCATTTTGAGTGCATTTACTCTTGAAATGCAACAAACAAACAAAGAAAAGAGCACTGCATTGTGTACCTGTTCTGCATCTAGCAGACATGCAGATGCTTTGTGTAAAGAGCCAAGCAGATTAGCACTTCATTACCGTGGTAGATTGTTTAACGAAGACACTCAGGGAACAGAGAGGCAGCTGGATTATGACCAAGCCATGTTTTCCATTTAGACAGGATTATTACTTCAGACTGCACACCTCGCATTGGGAATATGACTTAAAACCGAAGAAAGCACCAATCAGCCAATCATCTTATGTTACCCTAACTCCCCTGTCTGATGAGGCCTGAACTGACAGAAAGCTTTGGCATCTGCCAACGAGGCGAAAGTTGAACAACTCTTCTGTACTTTCAGTACATACAGAATTAGACGGTGAGTTGAATGGTGTGTGTGTATAAGGGCCAACAAACAGCTTGTCCTGATGTCACTATCCTTGTTGGAGAGGACCTGGTGAGCAAGAATAGTGGCTCTCCAAATTCACCATGGCACATAGCTTGTAATGGGCTCAGATGTGCAATGTAATTCCATTCAAAAGAAAAGGATATCTCAGAGGAAATACTGACTTTAAAAATAGACTGACTTTAAAAGAATATATTTTATGTTGACATTCTTTGTCATCGTCTTGAAAGTTTTTCTGACCACAGAAAGGAAAACCTTTAATTCACAAATCAAAAAAATAATACAATCATATATATACTGTATATATCATATATACAGTATATATAACACAATCATTTTGGGATCAATGTAGTACATCTATCTATCTATTTATCTATCTAATATAGTTGTACATTTGTCCTTAAAGCCAGCTTAAAGGGGAACACAACCTAAACTAACAATTCTAATGTGTTATTTCCATGGCCTAGGAAAGTTCAATCAATATTTGCGAACATGAGCTCCTCTCGTGTGTACTCGCGTGTGATGTCATTAAGCATAAAGTCTGGAGCTGCACCACTGACAATAAATGGGAGACTGAGGTTGTGTCGAAAATCCACACTAACATGCTATTTAGTTATATACGTGCGTACGTCTGGTGTATCAAACGGCTATATCGTATTTAAAAAATGTGGACATGAGTCACCCTGGTTTTAGCACTCTAGTTTTTTGGATTTGTGAGAGAGTTGTTCATGTTTACTAATATTTTTGGACTGTCTTAGACCATAGGAATAACATGTATGAATTTTGAAAATGGCCATTGACATCACATACACTTTGGTCCTCGTCCAGAGTACGCACATGCTACTCCTACCTACAGTAGATATACAATTTAGTGACCGCTCCAAACAATCTCTAAATTCTGCCGCCACACACGCTTGTGCCTTGTCGAAGGTCGGATGAGGGCAACCCTCTGAAAAGAACTCGCGAGCGAAAATACATAAAGCAACAACATGGCTCTCTGGATGCACCATAAAGTGGCATTATTGTATTCTGAGCAAAGGGAGGAAATGAGAATAGAGATGAGGTCCAAAGGCAGTGACAGGAAATTAGTTCTGTTTGTCCTCTGTGGCACCAGGTACTTCATCAAACCTGTGTATGTGAGAGATATACTGTATACGTTACAGGGCCTCGGAGCCCTCAGGAAGCGTGTGCATAACTATGAGGAGACAACCTGACATGACAGCAAAAGGCACGTAATTATCATCTTCCTCACTGGGGCCCCATCACAGACACAATAGATCAGACACATCCCAGACAGATGTATACACATGTGAACAGGGGCATGCATATAAATGCCCAAATAGATATGCATACATTCATGTGCTCTTAACAATACAGACACTCTATTCAGACATTCACTTTTGCCGTCCTAAATATTGTAACCTTCTTTATCAATGATTTTCTCGATAGACTAACAAATCAATGTTTTATGAAAAACCCAACACCATGATGTTTTTCAGGAAGGCCCCACATATTTCTTGCTTTTTTTATGTGTGTCTGTGTGTGATCCAGTGTGTTTTTACTGTCCTTCCCATTCTACTTTCATCCCCTGTGTCTCAGAGGACAGAAAAGGGAGAGGGAGACTGGAGTGTTTAAAGTGGGCCGTCAGTCAGTCTCCCTGGAGTTTCCCATCCTGTAGGAATCTCATTATCAACAACCGCTGGCACATCAGAGACAAGGGATGCAAGTGTGTTTTGTGTGTGTGTGTGTGTGTATATAGTGTGTTGATGTGTATAACATAGAAAGCGACAAAAAGAAGGCAAGAGAGGAAGAAGGGAAGAGAATGTGCACACAAGAGGCCATCATTTTGTACAATCTGGAATACTAATGTCTGCTAGGAGCCATTTTACTCATAATGAACACCGCTCCGTCTCAAAGCTCCTACTAGAACATATAACTGTATGTGTAGGCAACCCACTGTACCGAACAAAAGCAGGCCAAAATAGCAGGCAGCAAATTGTACTGCTTGGTTGTCTCCTTGTTAAACTCAACATACTGACTGCAGAACACACATACTGCATTGTACAACTGGTTATAAAAATGTGTTCCTCATCAAACTCATGGTGGACCATCAGTCCATAATATCCCATAATGAAATCAGGTCTTTAAACTGTTTGCCATTTTGTCCACATATCTCATTGATGATCATCTTCTGTTGATGAAGGTTTTATGAAACAATATGCATAATTTCAAATTAAAACTGATGTGCCATCGGGTGGCATGACCATTACATCTGAGACCAACACAAGATACAAAAGAGTGCTACGGGAATGAGTCCTAAAACCCGGAAATTAGTTAACATTTTAGCACTTCCGGTTCCCTTGTCTGGAAGTCAATAGGTTTTTTTAAAAGGGTTTTTAGTTAGATGCCTGAAATAAGGTCTGTAGCTAACACAAGCTTGAGAGATTTGAACATTTTGTTCTATGACATAAAATATATCAATTAATATCCCACTCATGGATTTTTAAGCCTTTATATGTCTTATATGGTTGCTAGAAACTTGGATTACAACACATAAGGAGGGAGAGTGACTTCGTTCTCTGCTCAGGTAGACATTACTCCTCTATATCTTTACATCGCAACTAGTAGTTTGCTTCTATATTAATGCTCTGAATATCGTATAGAGAACCTTTAATATTGACTATTCTCTGTATGCCCGCTTACCTCATGGTGCTAACCCAGCCCCAGTCAGTAAGTAATGATTAATACTACTTCTCTTCATGTTATTACTCCTTAATCTCATTATTAGACACTGACTGCTTTTATAATAGTCAACTTGAGCTGCTTCCACAGACAGCTAGCATTGCCACCCACTGGAAAACTACAGTAGGCAACTGGTTAGTTCACCCCATGTTGCAGCAGCATTCCATGTAATGTTTCCTCTCTACCATGAAGGGATTATTGGACTTCCAGTCAATAGTAAGCAGATTAGACTGAGCTACGTGTGTTAGCAGACACCGCACGAATAGACCAGCAGCTCTAATCCCACTACATACACACTCTCCCTGCCACATCACAGAAATATAGAAGGGAGATTTTTTATTTATAACACCATACTGCAAACATGTTTAGTGGAATAACCAAGAATATATATCTTATTGTTGTTACATGTTATATTTTATCAATATTACTACAAATGTCATGGTTATTGGTAAGATGAACATGTATCCCGTACAGAAAAACTGTGTCATATGTGCTCAGGCAACCCGTTTGGTAATATAAGTGCCTCTTGGAGTCACCCGTTAGCAACAGTAAGTGACAAACTGGGCTTTCAACTAACTCCAATGTAAACCCACCAGATTCTCATGCTATTAATAGCCTGAGAGTCTATTCAGGCGGGCAGGAGTGGTGGTGTATGGGTCAAACAACAACTTTCAATCAGGAGACCACTGTTTGTGTCTCGTGTGAAACTAAATGTAACGTTGACTTATTTTGTCACGTCAGTCTTTAGTCACGTGAGTCGTTAGTATCGTCAGCCCCATGAGTTACATCAGTCACTAGTCAGTGATGTTAACGTCAACCACGGCCGTTTCCTAAACCTAAATAAGTGATTGTGTTTCCTAAACCTAACTTCATGTGAAAACGGAAGTTTATTTTGAAAGGACACTATGCTTATATTGACACACCGTCCCTGATACGTCCAAAAGTAACGCAAAGGGGGTATCCGAGTGTCGGTCTCCAATGTCGAGGGGCACTGACCGAGCGGTGGTATTTGACGAGTTGGAAGTGAGAATGTGCTGGCTTGCTGAAATTTTTTTGGGGATTCCTCTGTTAATGTATTGTGTCTGAACATAATTCTGCCACAATTACATTGGTTGAATTGATTTAATTCATAACAGTGAGGAATAAATGGAAGCACAGTAAGGGAAAATTACTATGTGGCAGCCTGGTTTATCACTGCCTTTTCTAAGTCTTGCAAATCTGTACAGTCAGTGGATTTAAGTCTGGGAACATTTTGTCTGTGGTGTCATTGTGTTTTTAAATTGTGCCACTTCAGTTATATTACAAGCAACACTGGTAATTTCTCAGCAAATTACCCTTGATGGTTTCTACATTTGGTGAAGCGCAAGACTGTAATGCTCTCGAAAAATATCACCACAGCAATGACTTGGGCTATGGGCTGGATAAAAATTAATGCTGCTATAATTGGTAAATGTATTAAAATGACCCATACACCAACACAGCATTAAGCATGCCACATGCATGCATACACATGTAGCCACAGACAAGACGACCACCGAAGGAGTCGCTTCTGAGCAATGTTAATTAAAAGGTTAAAAGTAGCTGCACGTTCAATATGTAAGTTAATGGTTGGAAAAATCCGATAAACTCTGGTGTTAAGATTGAAATGACCTTTTTGGACCAATGACGGAAAGACATGTCCACCAGTGCTGGATAGGCTGGTGAAACCACTTCAACACCTCCCCACCCAACCATCCCCCATTCGCAATTTTCTAGCCCTTGTTGCAATTCCCGATATTAGTCTGAAAGGTTAAGACAGCAGGCGTTTGCCTCCCCTGTATCATAAACCCATTAGGTTGCCTGGAGCAGGCATGTGAGCATATGATATATAAATACATCTTCTCCTCTGAGGGGCAGGTCTGCACAGATGGGGGAGCATTTTGACGGAAGTCAGCTTATCAGGCCTGTCTTATCTCCCTCAGACAGTTTGTAAAGAGCAAAGAAGCAAAAGAGAGAGAGAGAGAGAGAGAGAGAGAGAGAGAGAGAGAGAGAGAGAGAGAGAGAGAGAGAGAGAGAGAGAGAGAGAGAGAGAGAGTCACAGAGAAAGAGAGTAAGGAACAGCCACAGGTCAAAAAGCCACAGGACTGTTGGTCGTGTCAGATTCACAGCCCCGCAAGGGTCATTTTGGCACCAAGTACACAGCTGGGGGACTCACCTTGATCAGGAGAACCAAAGTTGACTTTAATGTTGTGCAATCTCTTTCACCTGACCTCAAACTATACTAGTATTAACTAATTTGTGTGTACTTTACATATGCTTAGTATCAGATTTATGTTTAGCTTTCATTCAAAAACTAGAATTGCCGCCTCACGGTTGTATGCCTCCGCCAACCAGTCAAGTTGCTGTGTACATTCATGTCTGTCCATAATGTCATCGCTTCATCATTTTGTCCTATTAGATATTAGATGGAGGAACGGAGAACCCGAAAACATAATCCTCCGGCCATGGGTGTCACCGGCACGGAGGCATAATAACACCTAGCTTGAAACCATCCCAGTCCACTTCTTCATTAAAGGTGCTAAATGTGAGATTGGGAGCATTTCTGTTGCCTCCGCACGGCTCTCAACATGGCAACGACTGAGCCGGTGACATGGCGCTAACAGTGTTAACCTGAAGGGGAACAAGAGGGAGGG
>CAKALG010037608.1:0-13630 GCA_916700815.1 Helicolenus hilgendorfi | reverse complement strand
AAGAGGCACAGTCCGTCCCTGCTGAGTGTCCTTCGCCCGCGGCCGGGCTTTCCTCCGGTGAGATTACGCTCCTGCTGACTCTGACTGACGTGCAGGAAACTCCAGCAAAGATCGTGGGGCATTTTAGGGGGACAGATTTGATTGGACTGTGTATACTTTCTTTGACATATTTGGGGAACGACTCCAGAACAGGGAGTTATTTCGGTTTAATTTTGAAATCAAAATCTTTTTATTGATGTTTTGCAGGATATAGAAAAAGTGCAGCGCTGTTCGGTAATCAAAGAGGCCTGACAGGTATGAGTATACATTAATAGCAGCTGGCGCCAACATATAAAAAAGTCAAGACAAAGGATGTGTGTATATCAACGATAAATCAATCCCTCCCCAGTCACCGCCAGCGAGCCAAACTGAAAGCTAACTGTCAGCCCAAGGTAACAGAATTAGACCTCATCCAGTACAGGGTTCCTACAGAGGTTACTGGTTAACCTGGTCTGTCCAAACCCCCATAACCAGCAGAGTATCTCTCCATTCTGCTGCTCTTTTTTAGCCAGAGGAACCGTGTGTCCTCTTGTGTTATATCATCATTATCCAACATGTTCAGTAAATGGGACAGCCTCGTAGCATTATTCATTTGGCACCCTGAATGACTTGAGCGACAAACCAAAACACATTTTCAGCCCAAAGCTGCTAAAAAAAAGACACTTTTCCTAATGTAGCTCTGTATTGCTGTGAATGGATAACAGCCGCTGCATTTACCTCACACACACAGGCAGATATAACCATGCACACAAAGAGCTATTACAGCAAGCTGAACACGCACCAACCCGTTTTTACACATGGCTGTAATCCACCAGGAAACAGAGTAGAAGACGTAGAGGTTGAACCGGAAACAGAATAAGTCGCCATCTAACTATTTTTGAGAAAATGGAGAGAGACCTTCAGGAATTAGTTTCTATTGGGTAAGTTTGAATTGTTCTTTCACGTCAGCTATTATTGGCCATGTTCCATGCTGTCCGGAGACGAAGACAAGCATTCGCACGTTATGGGAATATCCGGGAAGATGCCGACGGTAGAAACAGCTGTTCAGTCATGTGAGTTAAATGTTCGCTATATCAGAAGTTATTCGGTGTTTCCATATCCGGTTAAGCGCATAAACTCTCTTTTTTGCAATTTAGAAAATTTTACCGAATTTATCTGTTTCCATTCAGATTTTCTAATGCGATACTTTAAAATGCAAATAAAAATATGTGTATGAAAACGCAGGTAGTGAGGCCTAAATAATGTTACTCCACTGGACTGATATGCATTAAGTGACATTTAGGCGCATGTAACGGATGACAGAAATAGGAAAATCCCCATGGTTATGACATCTTAGTGCCTATATGTGATCAGGTAACTTGAGATGGTGATTGTCTGTTACTAATAAACAATGTAAGTTTAAATTTAAAGGTCCTCTATACGATATGCAGAGCACTAGAGCAGCAAAAAACGATTTGCTATATGAAGGAGTGATGTCTACCTGAGCAGAGAGTGAAGTTTGTCTCCTTTTTTCATCGCTGAAGCGTAGCGCCCAACCTCTGGTTCCCCCCTCAGGTTAACACCGTTAGCTCTGTCAGCACTGCTGCTATTGTTTGCACTGTTAGCGCCGTTCGGCTCAGCCGTCTCCATGTTGAGAGCCGTGTGGACTAAATAGATATGCTCTGTATTGAGCTCCGTTAACTGACTCGACCGACCTGAGGCATCCACGTTTGTTCGTAATCTTTTCAGACACGTACGTATTACAGTATTTGCTGCCAAGTGTAATTCATCAGGGTTTAATTATTATCAATTATATTGATGGATATTCATGTGAATGGTACTTCCCAGCCCGGAAATGTTGATTGCGGTTAACTCCAGTATTAGACACCTGGTCCATTAGTAGAGAAATCACCATTAGCTGAATGTAAGGAAATTATAATTTTAGCACGGTATTAGATTTTGTGCTGTGATGAAGCTCATATGTGTGTGCGTGTGTGTGTGTGTGTGTGTGTGTGTGTGTGTGGTGGTGCAACGTGCAAAATGTTTTATGGTATTAGAAGAATTAAGTGTTGCAGTATAGCTGTCAGCAGAGCACACAGACGGAGATGGAAATACATCCTGGTACGTTATAAACAACTTCAGTGGAGCTGTAAATAAATGTCTGTACGAGACAGCACTGGTTCTGTCTGTAGAAGCAAACGGAGAGACGTAGAGAGAAACGGAGAGAGACAGACAGAGTTGTCAGAGTGTGTTATCTTAGCTTTACGCCTGTTGACTGGACTGAACACTCTGTTATGGAGTTGGCAGATTGGGGTCTGTGTGTCTCAGTGTGTGTGTGTTGGTATGTGTCTGAGTCACAGATACTGTATATGTCCTGAAGCTATATGGAGGAAATGAGACAGATGGACGGTATGGAGCCGGCACCGGTCCTGACAACACATCAGCTCTTACATACTGTTGAGTTGGCCGACTATCAATCTGAACAGCACCGGGCTGCTGTACTGCTGTCAGCACAAACCTGCAGCTGCTGCTGCTCTCTGTAGCCAGAAACACGCCGGTAGAGTCGGACATAGAGGTTTTCACAACTGGTTTCGATGGCCAGAACACAAATTCACAAAATGAGAACAAGGGTTGGGAACCACTGGCTTACTGGGACAGTGATGGGACGGAGTCATCATTCGTTTTGTTAGTTTGGGTGCTGTCTCTGCTTTGACAAGCCACAATGTCTACTATGACCTATCTCCAGATTCAATCATGCACTTCTAGGGTCTTTAACTTTGGAAAATCTCTAAATGAATCCAGTACAAATGTTTGATTTTCAGCATGCATGTAGTCAGAGATGTCCTGAAGTCAAATATATCAGGATCATTGTCAAGAATTATTTATTACATTTATTATCCAGCAACCCAAAAATCACAGTATAAAGACATTTCCATCACAAATCAGTGGTATTTTGTTTTTGATTTATAAGGGACATGTAATGTTTTATACTTCTGGTGAATATAATCCAATCAATCTTATTTCCATAGATGTATTTTGTATATACAGTTCCCTTTGTTAACACCTTATTTTGAAAACGGGAAGTAGTAGTAGTAGTGGTAAACTTCCGCTAACTTCGCCGCTAGCTCTCCTGTCAGCTCCGTTCTCTTTATCCATTATGGTCAGCTCCATCGGGCCGTTTGCATGCAGAGAACATAAATGTCAGTATCTGGGTGCTCTACAGTCGTAGCATTGGCTACATTAAACCACGGAGATGAGAGCGACGGCCGGCTCCACCGCGATACGATAACGTTTCATGTCCGTGACAGAGTTAGCATGCAGCTTTAGCCGTGATGTCTTGCTCTGCTTTTCCTGTTAATGTGTGAAACCCAAAGTGTTTCCATCCTTTACTGGATGTGTAGTGTTTACCACGCTGGATTTACCATGTGAGGGTGCAGGTCGTATCCACGCTGACCCTCCAACGTTTTCTCGTTTTGGTTCACAAAGCTCGCCTTGAGGTTTGACATGTTCCAAAACAGACATAAAATATGTGCTGCACATATTCCTGCAGTATAAAACATGCATATATCTTGCGCCTGGATTATTGAGGACTGAAAGCCAGTTTTAAAAAGGAGACCGTGGAGGTGAGTCAAGGATAAAGCCAGCAGTCAATGTCAAGAGGTGATGAAGTAATAATACAAAACTTTGTAAAGAAAGTTCCAGATTAATTAACATTGTTTTGGGCTCAACTAAGCAAGGCTAATGGAAGCTATTCACACTTTCTTGCTCTCCCACTTTATTTCTTCTCTACATCTCTCTCCACCCTCCTGACTCCCTTCTCTCTCTCCACTTTCCTCCTCCTTCCTTATCCTTCTCTTGTTCCCTTTAATACATTCACCATCTCTCCCCATCCATTTCCTCTCAGCCTTTCTTTTCTCCTCACTCTTTGGCCTCCCTCCCTCCCTCTCTCTCTCTCTTCCACGCCCTCTTTCCTTCTTTCTCTCCCATTAGAAACATATTGGGGTGACTTGGACCATGAAATTAAAATATTAGTGAGTGACATCACTTAATATTTCCAATTCTCTGGAAAGAAAGAATAAAATAAAAAAAAAATTCTGAAGTGCCGTTGTAGGAAAAGGTCAGGTAGAGGGCAGATTAAAACTTAATGTTATCAGTGGAAGAAAAAGAAGCTTTACTGTAACTGGAAGGTCTCTGTAATTCTAGAAATCCTTGAATGAACTGTACAACGCAAGTTATATATTTAAATTATTTTTAATTTTTCTTGGAAATGGAGTTCAGTTTGCTTCCCTCAGAGTGTCTTAAGATAACAACATAACGCTTAGGGGCTAAAAAGTGATATGTATTCACATTTTTGAACGTTTGACTGATGGAAACTGTTTATTTTTTTTAATTTTTAGAACCACCACAACTGAAAAAATATTTATCTGCCTATTACTTACTTATTTATTACATTTGAATACTATTTTAAAGGCACAATATGTATGAAAACTGACCTGATTTATTTCTTTTCGTTTTTCCTGCAGTTTTGTTTGTTTCCTTCTTTTAAAATATCTTTGTCATGTGGAAACTGAGTATTTTTCTTCATTTGTTTTTTCTCTCCCTCAATGACTTTTAGGTTGACTTGACCCAAATTACACACAGAAGACATGATTAAACCACTAAAGTTAACAAAACATGCAAATACCTGTGGTTTTATTTCATAAGGTTTTAAGACATCTGCTTTAGCTTTTGTTCAACCGAATACCGTGGAAGCGAATGGAAATTCCTTCGTGGTGATCAATACAATAGAGAAACCTCAACAGAAATAGGGCTTCCATTGCACGGACCTCATCCGTCAAGTTTTAGAAAATAACTGTATTATTTGTATGTCTTTGTGATTCCCAAAGAATATTTTAGTAGTCAGAAGTTTGCTTGGCGACACATCAGTAGGTACAATTTGATAACATATTATACAACCAACCCAGTCGGCAGAAAAAAAAGTTGAAACTGGACGTTTCTAGAAATCACGGATACGTTTAATGTCGTCATTTCTGAAACAAAAATATGTTTCATAAATATGTTTCATATCAGCCTCGTATCACACTTGCAGAAACGCACAATGCAACGTGGTTAACGTTGTGAAATGATTGGTTAGGTTTAGGCAACAAAACGACTTGGTTATGGTTAGTAAAAAGATCAAGGTTGGTGTTCAAATAATAATGTAACAACATAACATAACATAACCGCAACAAAACAACCAAACTGCTATAGTTAGGTTTATGAAACAACTACATTGTTGGGCTTAAAACTACTTTGTTTGTATGACACTAAATGTTGTTAACAGGGGACATTAACAAACAGCTGATTGTGATGTGACACGCGGGACACAAACAGCTGTCTCCTGGATTTAAGCCCTGTGTTTGTTGGACCCATCCACCTCCCGCTCGTTGTGTCTCTTTTTACTCTTTAAATGACGTCACTTCCTCTGACCGAAAGTAAAAACAATGGCATTCAATGTATCTCTGTTTTGCACAAACGTCCAATGCTAATATTTTTTTCTTGGCAACTGGGCTGATGCACAACAGGGGTCCCAGATCTCATGTTTGTGTGCTGTCATTCACATCACATTTTATTTACAGGGGTGATAATATATGGGTATGAGTTTAGTTTTGATGAGTCACAAGGCCTCTCGGTCTCTTTTTGTATATATTTCAAGTCAGGAATAGTTCAAGTCAGGGGTTCACATTGTTTTATGAGTCTACGTGCACAATGACATGTATGAAAACTCGCAGGCAATAAGGAGTTGTTTTCTTTTTTAAATCCAAACAGTGACTCCAAAGATAATATTGTAATATTACAGTAAATGTGTCTGACTGTTTCAGCTCCCCAGTTCCCTGGAGTCCTTTAAATCTACGAGTGACCACAACGAAAGGAAACACTGGACATCTGCTTTAGGTTAAAGGGCTGTTTTCTTTTCTCCCTTTTCTTTGTGTGTGAGTGTAGTTTCAGTATGTTCATGTCTATAAATTTATGATCATAAAACAGGTCAAGATTTCCATCCAGTTTATCATCCGTTCATTTCCTGGCTGGACATTCACCAAAGCAAATGAGAGAGCGGCAAAGGCAAGAGACAAAAAAATGAAAGGCATGAAAGAAAGAAAGAAAGAAAGAAAGAAAGAACGTAGAGAAGGAAGGGAATAAAGAAATCAGGAGACAAAAACCATGAGTGGAGATGGAGTGTCAGGCGTTCAAGTGGAGTCAGGAGCTGTCTTCTCTGCAGACTCCCTCGGGGTAAATTTAGGGTGAACTGGCCAACAGATGGAAACAGTTTCTCTCTTCCTCCTCCTCTGTGGTCAGCACACATGAGAGCAGTGACTGACAAGATACACTCACTCCTGTCTTTCTTCATTTCCGTCTCTTTGTCTGAGTTCCTGACTTCCTCTCTGTCTACTCTGCCAACTTAGTGAACAGAGACTTCACAGACTTCTGACTGACTGTGTACCAACAAGGGTTACTACAGGTCTGAAGCCTGTAGACGCCGCAGCGTCGACTGCAGCCACAACAGGAATGTGTTGAATGGAACAGATAGAATACTAATGAGGACACTGACTGGATAAAAACGCTGGTTGTACTGAGGGTTGAAACCACATGGGTTATTCTCCTTGGGTTATGAGTGTGCTCAGCATATTTCACTCTAAAGCTGAGACTCTTGTGGATCCAATGAGCCCAACTGTATTCATGTGTGACGATGTTAGTCCCTATAGGAGCCATTTTATTGTATTGAGACTAGAGACCTAGAGCATTCAGAGGATGGATGGATCAGACTAGAGATCTAGAGCATTCAGAGGATGGATGGATCAGACTAGAGACCTAGAGCATTCAGAGGATGGATGGATCAGACTATAGACCTAGAGCATTCAGAGGATGGATGGATCAGACTAGAGACCTAGAGCATTCAGAGGATGGCTGGATCAGACTAGAGACCTAGAGCATTCAGAGGATGGCTGGATCAGACTAGAGACCTAGAGCATTCAGAGGATGGATGGATCCGACTAGAGACCTAGAGCATTCAGAGGATGGGTGGATCCGACTAGAGACCTAGAGCATTCAGAGAATGGGTGGATCCGACTAGAGACCTAGAGCATTCAGAGGATGGGTGGATCCGACTAGAGACCTAGAGCATTCAGAGGATGGATGGATCGAACTAGAGACCTAGAGCATTCAGAGGATGGATGGATCAAACTACAGACCTAGAGCATTCAGAGGATGGCTGGCTTTCCTAGCTAGACTGACAATAAGGAGGTTTCTGAGCAGTTTACACAACAGAAGTGCTCGCCATCCAATCGCCGAAAAATGCATTTCTTGCAGAAATCTCCAAATGTCAAAAGTTTTTTGATTCCAAATCACAGCATGTCTTTTTCTATGGTGTTCCTCAAGGTCTTGGTGTCTTAATGTGGTATTTAGGAGAGATTATTGGTCATTTTTATCAATTCTCAAGTGGTAACAAAATGGTTAAATTTAGCACCAAATCTGTGTAACAAACGGTATCAACCGAAAAACTGCTGCAAGAACTTACATAATCGAGCATAGGAATAGAAATCATATACTTATATCATCATGTATCTCAATGTAATTTCCAGGTTCCCAGCTTTCAGAGGATGTTCACCACTTCTATGTGACATCTACTGTTGACCTGCTATCTCCCCCTAAAGACCCCCTGGACCCCGCTAAAAAAAAAAATTGACAGTTAAATCCGATATAGAGTTACATAGACTTTCATTCTCTAGCATCTATTAAAAATAAAAGGTAAAACTTTTGAAAGAGCCAGGTATTCCATCATCATCATCAACCAATCCAGCTCCTGTTAGTGAATTACAAACCAAAAAATTGCTCATTTAGTTGGTCTGGGACGAGTAGAAGGGCCTTCGCTCTGCTAATTATGTGACAGGAACAAGCCACACGAGACAAGAACTTAGTGGAGGTGAAAGTGAAAATTGGCTCCACGCTGTGTTCCAGACAGAACCACTGGCTGGGTCTAATTCATACGTGGGCTATATCAGTGATTAGACGGTTTCATGTCGTGCACTTTGAACGACGTACTTACTCAGCTTTGGACTTAACTGTCTCACTCACTATCTCCTTTATCTGTCCGCACATTGTTCCCACACTGAAGTCACGATGAAGTGGATTTACTCCCCATATATCTGAGTGAGCAGGAAACTTAGCTATTCATTGAGTGAGTTCAGATATTAAGAAAAGAGTTGGTCCCAGCTGAACACACAGCTTGTTAGGTGTTAGTTCTTCTGTTTCACTAATGAAATGATTTCATGTCGAATTATATATGAGAACCACTGAAACCTTCTCTACAACTCTACTAATATGACATACTCCAAGAATAAGTATGTCCAGAGTGATAAGAAGTGAAGAGTATCATCAGAGGAATTGATGTTAAGCAAATTATAGTTTTATAATTTCTTTCAATAACGCTACGTCGTTAATGTTCGCTAGCCTAATAATGGCTTTTCATTTTAAACTTCATTATCCAGCCTGACGTCATTGTCATGTTCCCTCTGTTATGTTCAATGAGGACAGGTTATTTCAGCCTAACCAATCAATAGTGGCTTACATATCTGACCCGTAACAGACACAGTAACTATCAAAGAAACACGTTGATTTAAGAGTTGTTCATTTTTCAAAGTAATAGTTGGACATTTTGGGAATTGCGTTTCTAGTGGAGATGAAATAGTCCGACACAACACCCCTCATAAAAACAGCAACTTGACGTTCATACACTTATGTTTTTGCACGGATAAAACCTATAATATAACATGTTAATTAGTGCAGGCTGCTCTCATACACTGTTCTTAGCTATACATACAAAAAGTAATGAACTGTAATTCACATATATCAATCAATGCATCATCATATTTAATCCATGTAATGGAGAACTAAGCAGCATAAAGAGCGACAAACGCCACGTAGGGAGGATGTTGGAGTGGATGTGTGGGTGCACATCACGTGTGAAACCAGAAGTCAACTTTGATTTATTATTTGTCAGGTGCGTAGTTATTTTAACCCAAAGCACGATCTTTTCCTAAACCTAACCAAGTAGTTTTATTTCCTAAGGCTAGCAGAGTTTTCTTCTGTGACTACGGAAGTTTATACATGCGGAAATTGACATGTGTTGCAGGACATTTGTAGGAGAATGAACAGAAAAGGAGGAATAACTGTTCGTAAGATATCATACGAACCGTTGAATGAAGATATTTTAATTAGTGAGCATTAAAGGTGCTGGTAGGCCGGTTTTGTGGCTGTTTCCCCGTTTCCAGTCTTTGAGCTAAGCTAAGCTGACCGTCTGCTGGCGGTAGCTCCATACTACAGACATGAGAGTATCATCATCTAACTCTTGGCAAGAAAGCAAATAAGTGTATTTACAAAAATGAAGTATTCCTTTAAGTTGACTTACAACAATTTCTATCGCCGTGTCAATCTCATCCACGCTTGACACCATTGTTGTGTCATTCTCAGCAACTGAGAATACATCTTAATGTAGATTGTATTATTTGTGGTTCAAACTTTGTTGTTTACTTCTAAAGTTCCTCTCCTTCTGCCTATTCTCTTTGTTATCTCCACTTCACCTCTTCTACCTCTCTCTACCTCTCTACCCTCCCTGTCCTGCATGGTATCCCTCTCTCTCATCTCCCTTCTCTCTCTCACTCTCTAACCCTCCTCTCATTTCTTGTCCTTTTAACCCTGATGTACGCCGTCACGTCCACATATGGGCAACACTATCTGGCTGCCGTCCATGTAGCCAATTAGAAATGGCAGATGAGTCGGAGTCTGTCCTTTGGAGACCGAGGTCACCCCGGCAACTATCGCCGCGGCAGACCTCATCGGAATACGCGCCCAGCCAATCACCTCCTCTCACCTTCATTAGGGATTCGGTTAATGTCAAACCAGCATCCGATTGCTCTCAATTTGCTCTGTCATACTCTCACTCCCTCTCCTTAAGCACTCATATGTAATCTCAATCGTTGGGCTTCATCCCTGATGCACTCGCACACTTGTATGCACGACTTCCTTTTTCTCTGCTTCCTCCATTTAGTTATTCCCTTTGTCCCAGCTGATGAATAAGCTCCCCAGACGCAACACTGACCTGCATCTGCCCTCTTTGTCTTCCGCTTTATTGTACTCACTTTTTAATTCTCGTTCTTCTTCTCCTCCTCTCTCAATCCTGTCTCCTACAAAAACCACTTAGTTAGCTTTAGGAAGTTCATCAAGGACTTAAAATAAGTATATATTAGTAACAGTACAATAGTATATATAATAAGTAAACTACGTAAACTTCATTTAGTAACTAGTAACTAATAACTAAGTAAACGTTGTTTAGTAACAAACGTAATTAAAAATTACTCAACAACATTTTGGGACATGAACACCGGTCTCCTGGTTGAAAGCCCTATGTTTGTTGGACCGATTCATCTCCCACCGTAAGCAGTCTTTCTCACTTTTTATTCTACTAGTCAGTACAGACTTCATGGTATACAAATGACACGCCATAGCACGGTGTTCTTATGGCATGTGACATGACTTGCAATTTCGAAATAGTCATTAATACGACATTTAGTGCAAACGGGCTGTTCTCCTGCATTACGGTCACAGTTTTAAAGACGTGGTTAAGGTTGTAAATTGAAACAAAACAAAAACACAAAGAATGACTTGCTTATGTTTAGTAAAACATCACAGTATGGATTGAAATAAGTATGTTTGTTACGTCATTTAAATTACGGACGTAAATTACAATAAGTCAGCGTTGACTTTTGGTTTCACGCCGGACGGTTTGTTTGACGCATCGGCCTTAATCTCCTATCTACGTGGACTTCCACAGACTTTGATTACAAATGTGTGATATGTCAAAAAGAAACGTAATCCGGGAGAAAATATGTTTCCCTTGAAACGTAATTGCAAATGTAGTTTGGTTGTATGGTGATGTAATTTTAGGAGAGCAGGCTGTCTCTCTACACACGATCAGCGGTATCAGATATCAATATCAATATGCAATGCTCTTGTTCTATGGGCACTGCAATGAGGAAGCCTGAAGAACTATGTGGCCAGTGATCATGTTATTGCATGAAATATGGCTGGCAAAACTAATTAGTGACACAATTTCTAGGAGACGGCGTCTCCACCTTGACACCAAAGAGGATACTGTTGATTATATTCCAACAAAGGAAAAGATGGTTTAGGACCTGATGATCTTTGTGAGGGAAATTGACTTAGCGACCAAAGTAGTCATTAGTTTAGTTAGTCTCTTTAGTTAACGCCGACCGTCTCACCCTATTTCTGTCTCCCTCTCTCTTCCCTTTTTGTCTTTTTCAGCTAAGAAAGTTTTTGGAGGTGAATTTGTGCATTTATGTGTGAACTTGTGTGTCACAGTCATTTTAATGAATGTGCACCTTTGTATATAGTGTAAGTTTGTGCACACGCATGCGTACGTATGTGTGTAGCGCTGGCTTTGACTCCAGTCCTCTTTCTTAGCTCACAGCATGCCAACTTTGTATTACTACTCATTAAGCCAGCTTTCTTCAGTGCCGTGCACTGTGCCGTGCACTGTGCCGTGCACTGTGTCCCTGTGACTCAAAGTACATAAAGAATCCTTTCTTTTCCAAAGAGTAAACACTGACATAATAAGTGGTTGATATTCACGCTTGCACCCATTTGTGTTACACTCAGTGCATTATTAATAGCTGTTTCAGTGTGTGGGCGGCGCGGCGGACAAACACTTGTAGGCCAGGAACCGAACACGATGATCCTGCGAGGATTACTTAGTTCTTGAACACGTGAAGAGTCTTTATGAGCGTTGTTAAGTAACACACCACCCTCTTGACTTGTGGTAGCTTTGGAATAAATTACAGTAACAGATATCCACATGCAACATGCCAACAAGTTCTCATACATAAATGACGAAGGAGGTCATTTCACTGATCCAAGAGATGACTCATTACATATTGTTTTTGTATCTTAAATTCAGTTTAGGCAAATACTACTTGATTAATGTTGACAAAATGCTGCATTCATAGTTCAAAGGAATCATTTTAGTCTGAAGACAATGGAGTAGAAGCACTGCTGGGTCTTTGTGGTGATCACACACAGGTGGATCCTTCAGGTGTATTGTCTTTATTCAATCTTGTGAAGGGACTGAAGACAGCCACAGTGTAGTGTTTGAACAAAATTAAAACGCCTTCATTTTACAAGTGACCAACATCTTCATCAGGGTCATTTATGAACCATTTTAGTCTATTTGAGGACATGAACCACAGCGTCCTCTGTCCACAGTTTGTATGCCGACCCATCTGCCAAACGTCTTGCTACCTCTGCCTTCGCTACTGAGAGTCATCATTCAAATGACTTTAAGAGATCTCTTGTCGGAAAAATGCGCAATCCAACAAATGATCAATACTGTCAATGTTCTGGTGAGGACAATCTCAATATGCTTATTACATCCAGTGGGCAACCTCCGGGTCTGAAAAGTGAAGCCAATGCAGAAGTGCCTTAAACTTGCATTCTTTCCAATGGCCATCAGGGGGCGACTCCTCTCTCCTCTTCAAGATGGCAACGGCCAAAAACCAAGATGGTGACGACCAAAATACCAAAATCAAAGCTTCAAAATGGTAGTCTACAAACCAATCTAGACAGAGGGATAAAAGATGCTTGCTTATGTACATGTGTTCTGTGATAAACTAGTATAATAGTGTACAGACAACTCGTACTGTAGCAGTGTACCGCTTTCCAACAAGCAGCGATGTAAGATGGTGGACAAAGAGATAGCTCAGTATTCGGATGATATCTGGTCTGGTTGATCCCTGCAACAATCAGCGTCCAATAATAGCCTGAGATGATGTTTTGGGATCACATAGTACGTTTGCATAGATGATCATATGGTGATTTTCATGATCAGAACATTTTAATAATAAAAGCTAATCTAATAAATGTGATCACAGTTTCATGCAGCGGAAGATAAAATGATACCGCTGAGCGCTCAGAGAGCTTTGCATGATTTGCACAATAAGCAAATTAACGTAATGGATATCATGTAGATTGCATATTAATCACTGGGCATATACTCTCCTTGTTAAGCAGTCTCCGAGCGTCTCTGTGTTTGTGTGTGTTTATCTATCATATTATCTCAATTTGTATGCATAAAACTGTTGATGCTTATCAGCTGCTGCAGTTGGCACAACACAAACCAAACCTAGGACACACACACACACACAGCTGCAAACGTGGAAGCTTACACACACTTACAGTAAATCTATATGATGAAAACGACTGTAGTTTTTTTTTACTTTAATTCTAAACACACACACATACAACAATGTAGAATGAGAACCGTTCATCTGATCTACTTCATACTTGGCGGGTGTATTGCCGGGGATCCAGGGACCTGCAGTGTAGAATTTGGTGCAATTTGGACACGCGACACATTTGATACTAATGAACTTTGAATAGACAAGCGATACCGTTTTGTGCAGCGGCGACGAGGGGAAGGGCCTCAGGGCTCAGTGGAGCGAGTCGAGCATGTTGCCTTTACAGCCTGCAGCTAATTGACAGCAGTTCACTTTTGCTGCTGGAT
>CAKALG010037596.1:0-19082 GCA_916700815.1 Helicolenus hilgendorfi | reverse complement strand
TTTTGATAATCCATGTTTTCCATTTTTTTTCAAGCAAAAAATACCAAACATTACAAAGTTTCAGCTTTTTCAATGTTAATATTTTCTGTTCTTTGTGTTTTTAAATCACAACAAAACACTTGAAGATGTCACCTTGGGCTCCAGGAAATTGTATTTTTCACTATTTTCTTACATTTTATAAATAATCAATTAATCAGTTAAAGGCACTGTTTGTAAGAATCAGAAATGCTTGTTAACAGCGACACTTGTGGCCGTTAAGTCAACGAAAGTCAGCGTCCTGTTGCTCGCTCTCGAGCTTGTGCTTGCTCTAAATAGACGTGAACAAGCATCGCTCAACACAGTGAGGCGACACACGTCAGCTAAAACCACAATATCACTCTATATTTCACCTGCTTAGCAGTAATGTTAGCTGACCAGACGAAGGTCTCTCCATGAATCACTTCTGTGTAGTTTGCGTTGGAGTCTTGTCTGAATGCGAGCGCGTTTGGGACACCGACTCGGGTGATTTATACGTGTAAGAAGTTACAAACAGTCCCTTTAATGGAGATCTCTAGATGACATCATTCTTGTCTTTCAGCTGATCACCTTTAGAAGAGACGGGTTCAAATTAAAACACAATTCTACAATAGTTAACAAAGAAAATATTTGTGCATTTTTTATTCTAGGATGGCTTTTCCAGTCAGTGCAGTCATGAAACCTGCTGAAGTCCAGACTGGAGGAACAGCTCCCGTCAAACTAGCTCCAGCACCATCGACGGATCACTTCCACGGCCGCCCGGACTTGTGGAGGTAAAGGACGAGGAGTCATTGTGAAGATGACCTATTTCGGGCTTTTGGGACACGGGTGACCTCCTTCCTGCTGTTGCTGGGACATTGGCCCTCTCTCCTTCACAGCACCCTCCCTCTCTCCTGTCCTGTTTCTGCAGCCTGATGAGACATCTGGCAAGATTGTGGGCTAGACTGACCTCCATCACGCACAGACTGACTATGTCTACATGTAGCCAAATGCTGGCTTTGCAGTCACTTTAAGTAGGCTGAAAGACAATGATCAGGCTGCAGGTAAACATAGTCACTGATGCTTCCTGAATTAGTATAAAAACAAAATCTCCACACGCTGTGTAATTAGATCAAAACAGTTTGATAATGAACAAACTGCTCCCGTTCCCTGGAAAGAAAGTAAAGACACAAGATACTGTAGCAAAGATCAAGGCCTGTGATTAAATTAGACTCATAGGGTGTTTTTTGTTTTGTTTTTTTGCACTACCTCATCGCCATAACAAGTCTAACAGGAGTGAATGGAAGCGTGATCAGTACAAGTAGCTTAATGGTTGTCAAGCGCCACAGCAGTTTTTATATGTTGTTCCTGGATTAATGTAGTTTCCGAGGGTTAATAAGTGAGGTTGTTGACAGGTGAATAGGAGAAGGCCGAGCAGCCCAGAAGCACAACACTGTCATTTACTTTTCAACCATTTCACTGAAACTGTGCTCCCCTATGCATCTGTTCTAAAGGAAGGTCACAAGATAGTATTTTTACGTCATGCTCTAATTTTTGCATTTCAGTGCTCTCCTTTATCAAGTCTGCAGGTTTATTCACAAATTGAGAAGAATTTGGCAATATTCCCCTTGTGACTTAACACTCTGAGACCCATAATAGACTCGTTTTAGTCATTTTTTTAAGGGGGTACGGGGGTTTTTAGGGGGAAATAGCAGGTCAACAGTAGATGCCACATAAAGTTGTGTACATCATCTGAAAGCTGCGAACCTGAGGATTAATTTGAGATGCAACTCAGCACTGTGTGTTAAATTGTTCTAGTGATAAATCAGAAGTAAACATGAATTCATTAAATAATGAATTAAAATAAATTGTGAAAGTGTATAAGGGTTTAGAACATTATGATAGAAGTATATGATGGCCATCCCCATGCTCTATTACGGCTCGTAAGCAATTTTTGGGTTGATACCATTTGTTACACAGATTTGGTGCCAAACTTAACCATTTTTTACCACTGGAGAATTGATAAAAAAAAAGATCAATAATTCCTCCAAAATACCACATTGAGACACCAAGACTTTGAGGAACACCATAGAAAAAAAAATCGCTGTGATTTGGTATCAAAAACTTTTTCACATTTGGAGATTTCTGAAAGAATTGCATTTTTTGGCAATTAGATGGCGAGCTCTTCTGTTGTGTAAACTGCTCAGAAACTCCCTTATTGTCAATCTAGCTAGGAAAGCCATCCATCCTCTGAATGCTCTAGGGCTCTAGTTTGTGGCTGTAAAGTTCCATGAGACTGTGATTATCCTAGAGGTCACCGCAGGTCATACAGAGTCTCAGCTTTACAGTGATACCCAATTTATGCAATTCCACGACTGTTTAGGGACCCCAGTATGCAGAAATATTCAAATACACCATTTTTAGAACAGATGAAAATAACACATTTATACTGCATTCAAAAAAACTGCATGTGATTATCATGAAGTGGGCATGTCTGTAAAGGGGAGACTCGTGGGTACCCATAGAATTGTCATTCCCATATCTTGAGGTCAGAGGTCAAGGGACCCCTTTGAAAATGGCCATTACTGTTTTTTCTTGACAAAATTTAGTGCAAGTTTGGAGCGTGACTGAGCATCCTTCCCAACAAGCTAGCATGACATAGTTGGTACCAATGAATTTCTTAGGTTTTTCTAATTTCAATATGACATCTGGACCTTCACTCTAGCTTTAAAACTGAACCAGCTACAGCCTCTGAAAGATGGAAAAGTCCTGCGGGTCTCAGTGGGTTAATCCTTGATATGTCTTAAATTCGTCAATTTACAGAGTTTGAAGTTACTAAAGTCCAATTTTCTTCCCTTATTATATTTATATTTCCGCCCCTTGACTTACTTTTATTTTGTCTTTCTCATATGTTCTCATTTTGTCCTTTTCCCCTCTTTAACATGAGCTCTCATTTAAGAGACGTTATTAACATTATTTACATGGTGCAGGTAGAGACAGAATTAACCATGTGACTCCTTTTGTGCCATTAACCATGAGACAAAATAACCCAAAAAACAAGTTAAGTCTGGCTTATCAAACCCTATACTTCGTCTCTGCCTGCTGTTCCTATGTGTCCGTCCAGTAAACAGAGAGATACCAGTGCTGAAGTAGCAGCGCCGTTGATTCAAGCTTCCCTTGAATTTGTCCTTAACTGAAAGGAAACCCTGGTCTCATTTCTTCAACTTTTTTTATTTAGTTTCATTTTTATATGAAAAAAGAAAAAAAATAACGGGATTTGTGCAATATTTGATCTTAACTGTCATGTTGTTGACCAAACTGTATATTGTATAAACAAGTGACAAGTTGTTTGAAAGCAACAAAATCACCAATGTCTTCCATTAAGATATGTATAGACTCATGTGCATTAGCTTATTTAGCGGGACTGTGGTGCCAACATTATTGTAGCCATGCATGACCAGTAGTGATGCTTGCTTCATGACGAATAGTGGAATTTCTAGACTAAGCTGGAGCTCAAAACTGTGGAAACCATTTCAGTAAAATTAAAGGATGGTAGATTGATTTAATGACACCACATTTAGATACAGCTTTGCCCTAAAAATCTTAGACTAATGCGAGATCTCCTTTTTATTCCATGTCTTGGGTGTAGGATAAGTTACGTAATAAAAGTACAATTAAAGTACAACACAATCAAGGTATGCAGTTAATAAGTATTCAAGTTTATATAGGCGTATATGCTCATTATATGTATGTGCTTTTAAACAAGATTCTTATCTGAAGAAAAAGAAAAAAGCTTAAGGCTACATTCACACCAGATCAAAAGTTGCGGGGATATAGCGCAGGTTTGTGCGGCGGTCATACTTGCTAAAACTCCCGATTTTCTCGGGAGACTCACATTTTTCATCGCCTTCTTTGCAAGTATGGCAGCGGTGTGGGAGTGTCACTATAATGGCCCATTAACACCAAGCGACTGTGCGACGATTAACGTCTTATGGCAGGATTGTAGAGCTCTGGATCGCCGGTTACGTGATCGGCCACCGCAGCGTGACTTTGGGTTTCTCCAAAAGTTGATTCTGTTTCAACTTGGTTCAACTTCTGGATTTTGTAATATTCAAAAACATTTTTGTCATATTTGTTTAAAAGACCAGTGTGTAACAATTAGGGGGATCGATTGGCAGAAATTAAATTAATATTAATAAGTATGTTTTCTTTAGTGTATAAGCACTTAATAAGAATTGCTGTGTTTTTGTTAGCTTCAATTGAGCCGTTTATATCTACATAGGGAGCGGATCCTCTTCATGTTGCACCACCATGTTTCTACAGTAGTCCAGAACGAACAAACCAAAGTCTGTTTACTTTTCCTGCTTGGGCCGGAGTCGATAACGTTACTCGCTCTCGTCGCCGCAGCTCTCTCTCTCTTGCTTCACCACTCACTTCCCACATACACACACAGACTGGCTCTGCTCCAAATGGCTCTACACAGGGCCATTCGTGTTTTCATGTCGGCCACCGTAACTCTCCAACGTGCTTTGTACACGGGAGACGCTTCAGTTGGTTGCTCCTCACCTCACCGCTAGATACCGCCGGATCCTACACACTGGATCTTTAAGATTACCAAGCCTAGCTTTAAACGCACATTGAAATGAATGGGAGGATTGGCGTTTTTTACCGCAATGCCTGATTTGGTGTGATTGTAGAGGTATCCTAAATTGTATTCATGCACTCTAAAGCATCAAAATAATTAGGTAGTAATTATGCGACAGCCAAAAAGCTCCCAAAAAAACAAGTCTCAAATGTGACAATGATAGCACCCTTTAGAGAAACGTTAGTGCTTTAATCTTAGATTTGGATATAATTGGTAGGGATCCGACGTAACGTTTTAGTCCTAGAATTAAAATCTCATCATAACATTGTATTGTACATAATACCTCATAGTTTTGGGATTCAGAGCGAGATATTTTAATCCATAAAATTGTATTTGATTATAGTTTTAGAAGCAATAACCTACAATAATGCATGAGTTTAGTGCCAGGGTGTACGTGTTAAAAGGAGTCTGTAATGTCCCCCTCCCTCTCTCTCTTTTATGCCTACCTATCTATTAGTCACTTTTTTTGGGGAGTCGTATAATATTTGGCTTTAGAATACAGTATCACTTATGAAGGTTTGGGATACTTCCTGCAGAACAAGGTACACGTGAGGACAGATGTAGCATCATGTATTTATTACACTGACAAAGTCAATATGTTTCCCTGCCTTGTCTTCTTTCAACACCAAAACAACAAACCAATCGGTACATGAGAGATGCTTTAAATTTCAACTCTTGTAGCATTTTTACATCCACAGAACCCACCCCTTCCTTTAGAAATAAAGACTTTCAGTAGCTCTGTGGCTGCAAAGGACTTACTGAATGAACTGTTTGAAAAGCACTTTCTCTCTATGTACTGACTTGCACTGTCATCATCAACATCCTGTCTTGAATACTGTGTTCTAAAAACCCTGTAATGCTCTTTGTGGGGATTTATAATCAGAATTTATAAACAAGTAGGCGTCTAGCAACATGAATATATGGGTTTAAAAAATATGCATGACTTAGCAGAATAACGAATGATTTGTATTGCATGCAATAATCCAACTTTGTAATGTGAATGAGTGTAATTAGGCTATTGAAATGTTCATATCAGATATGTTCTGTGACAAGGTGACAACCTGGGGACGCTTGTTTGACACAACAGCAAGCATGTTGAAGTAGCTTTGATCACCACTTGTGGTTTTTACAGACTAAAAATTACACCCAAAAAAAGACGTAGCGGAGAGTTTGATGTGCTCTCCCTCTCTGTTGTGTCAAACATGACCATGGCGGTACAGCCACAGTGCAGCTGAAAAACACTGATCAGCCTTTGTTCCCATGAAAAAAAAACAACAAACGCTTAAAGTAAAATGATTAATGACATTACTTTGTTGATCAACTTTTCCACTGAGGAGGTGGACTGTGTAGAAACTATGCACTCCAGAGGGAGGAAATGGGCATGCTTATTACGTGTGAGCCTCTTGTCTGGTTTTGTATTAACAAAAAAAGAAAAGAAGAAATTCAGCAATAAAATGCAGCATGGTGCCAATTGGATGACTGCGTGTTGATGTTTACTTACAGTTTGAGCAGAATTAATGACGTAATGTACATCATCATCTCTGCAGTCGAGGAAAACATCTATAGCCTCGCTGACACCCACGTGAGGCTGGCTGAGGGATAATGTTCAGCGAGCCGGTCATTGTTGTGAAATAAACCCCGACAGGGTGATGCTTTTCACAGAGGGGTCTTGCATCGCCCTGAATGGGTTTCATTTCACAACAATGACCCGCTAGCTGTACGTTATCCCGCTTAAAACGTACTTCATTCATCATCATAAATCTGCAGAGATTGATCAGAACAAATGAATAAGACCGAGAGAGCAATACCTGCATCATCAAATACGTTTAATGGAAACACAAAACACATTAAAAAAAAAAAACAATTTACAACACAAAGTAGTCTACAAGAGGGATTGGTGTACAGATTAGATAACACATGATCCTTAACCCCAGGGCTAGGTACAGTCTAGATTGTCTGTGCACACTACTTGACCAATTCACTGTTAACACTTCTATCTGCCAGTCTGCTCTTAATACGTGACATCTGATCCAACTGCTCTTCAAACTGCTGCCTCACCTGCAATGAAAGAGACAAACAGATTAAGTTTTTCAGTGAAAGATATTTGTTTTGGGCCCAAAAGCATCAATCAAACCTGCCTGGATTTTCTTTACACAGTTTGTCACTCTTGAACATGTATGAAAACATCTAGAGGTACAAATTCAAAGGGAACTGGATTTGATGGAATGCTGATTTGCCACTTTAACGAGAGGCTTCTTCAGTACAGCTGAGGCTGATGGGTAATAGCTTAATGTTACTCTGGTGTCACACTCAGGCTAAACATTCAAACTTAATTACCTGTTTGAATGTAGTGAAGCACAGCAGTTGTACATACAGGTATTGATCGTGGTTGTCAGAATAAACAGTATTAGATTTCATTTTCTCACCATATTCATGCTTTCTCTGAGGGGCTTCAGATCAAATGTAAGTGTGGATGCTTTCACCATTGAGCAGCAGTTGAGGATGTAACTGCAGAGACAAACAGTAAAGGGAGGGGGTTGAAGGATCAAGTGATGTAGCCTAAAATATTTACATACAAACAGTATCCATAGAATGAAAAAGAAAGGAAACAGTCACTTATGAAGTTGGCTGTGTTTCATCTCTAACCTGAGCTTTAAAAAAGCAATTCATACAATGGACAAAACTCATAAGGCACTTGTTTATTTCAGCCTCTCCTGACAGCAGTAAACCTGTACACAAGAAGTCAATATGCTTTGTGTGCTCACAGAGGCAGCAGAGCTTACCAACTGATGTTTGCTTTGTGGAGGAGAAACAGGGAGCGGACCACGGCCAGACGCGACGGGGCAGAGTGAATAACTTTCCCTACAGCACAGCGGCAGCCGCGACATTTTAGAGAACTGTAGATGCTGAAAGGAAACCACAACAACAGTGAAAACAAATAGGACAGAGAAACCTTTAAGTCTTCACTGGAGAACAAGTATGCCATATCTTCAGAGATAAACAAAACATTAATTTTGGACCCACCAAAAATTTTAAATTGATTAATTCACAATCATAATTTTCTTCAGGAAAAGCCTTACTTTTATTCGGTACCTTTCTAAAAGCTCTGAGGATGTATTATTTTGAATGACGTAATAAAATATTACATACATACATACATGTTAATTTACTTAAATTAAAGAACTTTATCACAAGTAAGGCTAAGGATTTAACAAAGACTGAAAAAATAGTATGGGTTTTATTTTAATACATTATTTGACTCTGCCCACATCATAAAAGTTTGGTGAAGTTGTCTACTGTTACTATGTTTTTTAAGTTGCTTCTATTAGAGAATAACATTTTATTCAGTTAAATAAATAATTAATAATGAATAAATACTAAGGTATATTTGGAGCTCTCTTGTTTTTTCACTCACCAATTAGCCATTTCCCCTTTATGTCCTGACTCCATTGCATCACCGACGACCACATCACTGGTTACTTCTGAAGGGAGAAAAGCAGCAAGGTATCGATTAATATTTATGTGATTAGGGTATGTGAGGAGGGTAGGAAGGAAGGAATCAATATTCTGTTACTGTAATGCCTATTTCTCGCCTAAAATGTTTTCAGAAACATCTTGTAGTGTACTACTTTGCTGTAAAATGAGAAAGTTTGTGACCCCGGCAGCCATGTTGAGATCAGTAGAGGAAATACTAAGCACCGCCCACCAACCAGAGCACAGCCAATAGGAACGCTCTCTTTCTGAAATGACCTGTGATTGGTCAAAGTCTCTTGTCATGGGCTAGATTTTTCTAAAAACTGAAAACAGAGCCATGAGGAAGTGCAGAAGTCTAGCTTTCTCTCAGAACACTTAAACTACAATATGCTGAAAGGTTATTACGGAATTTTTGCCCAATGATGCCAAAAAATATTCTGCATACTGCAGGTTTAAGTCAGACTTTGAATGCAGGACTTCTACTTTACACTGCAGTAAATCTACTTTTAGAAAGCTACTTCCACCACCACTGGTCATGTCAACTGAGTTATCTCCACGACAACTAAACAAAAGAGATGAAGTGAACTTACTTAAACACACGATAGAGTCCAAACACTTCACCTCCCCACAGACGCAGAAGGAGTCTCCCAACACGGTGTTGCACTGCTGACAGTGGAGAGTCATCCGCTGGTTGGGTTCTGCTGTGGATATCTTTACATCGTTGGTACGTTGGATTAAGACACTGTCTTCAAACTCCATGTTAATTAAGTTTTAACAGAGTCTAACGTCAGATAGCTAGCTGGTTGTCCCGCTTTATGAGTTTGAACTATTTGGACCAGAAAGCAAGGCATATGGAAAGGAGGCTAATTCACGCGTCATATCCTGTGGTATTTTACACATGCGCAGTAGAATCGGTTCTACACTCGCCGAAATTGAGCCAATCAAAACGCATGACCGCAGCTTCAGTTACACTGCGCGTGCGTATACCCACATCCCAATACCAGTGACCTAGCCTCCTTATATAGGCCTTGCCAGAAAGCAGGACGTCTCTTTTTTGATTTTTTTTAAAGCTTGCGCTTGTCTTTATTAGTATTAGTACAGACATAAAAAGCTGTTAAAGCCAACTGACAGCTGGTCCAGCTGTGATCAGCTGCTGCTGTCATTTTTTTTTTTCAAAATGACAGTATACATAGTAACAGCAGAAAACATTAAAAACATTTCCATACAGAAGAAGCACAGCGAAAACATAAACAAAGAGCTGTGCCAAACATAAAATGAAACAAAACCAAGATAAAATAAAAAAAATAAAAATAAAAAAAAGAGACAACCCGAGAGTATGACAATAATTTCACTTAAAAACTTTACAGATATTGCATACATTCATTGTTTTCATTGCTTTTTTGTTTTGTGAGAAAGAAATTGCTGAAAGATATAATTCCATTTCTTTCATAATTACAAAGCAATTCGTCTTTTTTGGGGGGTAAATGTACACCTGTAAATGTGGAACTTCGTGAGAATTAAAATTAAATTAATAAGGTAAACTGCATTACTGTCTTTAGTCACTGTAATCATTGCAACCAAATGTAAAAGGACAACAGCAATGAAACAAAACCAACATAAAATATAAAATAAAAAACCACAATATAAATAAATAAATAAATAATAATAAAAAAGACCACGTGAGAGTATGACAATAATTTCACTTAAAAACTTTAAAGATATTTCATACATTAATTGTTTTCATTGCTTTTTTGTTTTGTGAGGAAGAAATTGTTGACAGATATAATTACATTCCTTTCATAAATACAAAGAAATTAGGTTTTTTTTAAATAAATTTACACTTGTGAATGTGAAACTTTGCAAGAATTAAAATTAAATCAATAAGAAAAAATGCATCACTGTCTTTGTCACCGTAACCATAGCAACCAAATGTAATATTTCTATAGTACAGTGCAAAATCTGAGAAAATGTTAACAAGTCTAAAATTATTGACATCTTTACACAATTCACATGTAAATTTACAGGAGCAGAATAAATGAGAGCAAGTTTTATGATGTGATTCGCGGAACGAAGCAGGACGTCTCTTCTTTGTGTTGTTCAGCTCGCTGTAACGTCAGTTTGCTCGGTGTAACACTGCCACCATCTGGAGTAAATGCGAGATATTCTGCCAAAGAACATCCGTTGTAAACATTTAACATAATAAAAAAGTAAATACTAAATAAGGTTATGCTCTAATGTTAAATAATTATTGTTTTTCACTCATTTTAAGCGTCGAAATTCAAGCTAAAACCAGACCGAAGATATAAATAAATGGCTGAAATTTTAAACTGACATTGTTAGAATGCCAAAAATGCATCTTCGCTCTGATTAGCTGTGAGGCACTTCCGGTCACACAAAGCAGCCAATCAAACGGCTCTGTTTCTGTGTTTTGAATTGTTTTAACCGTCAGCCGCCACATCCCACTCAGTCGGTGCATGAGAGAGCTAACGTGTGTTTGTTCGGCTGATTTCTTCTCACAAAAACGAAATAAACTATCACACCAGCATGGATTTGGACTCCATGAAATATGCGGAGTTGAGAGGCATGGCCAAGGAGCTCGGGTTGAAAGCGAATATGAAGGTAATGGAGTTTTACTTTTTAAATTAACTTAGAAATACGTGGGATGTTATTGTCCAACTGTAAATTAGCTAACTGTAAGCTACTAACGTTTGTGTGTAAATGGGCGAAATCTACTCGACAGTTTTTCCCCCAGGCCATCAGACTTTTAAATAGATAATTCATACGACACCTTCTCACACAAAAATATATCTTATACTGTATATACTATATATATATTTTAAGGTGTATGTTCTTAATATGTCTTGTACAACGTATTTCTTAGGTAAGATAAGATAAGATAGAACTTTATTAATCCCGAGGGAAATTTTTGTGCCAGAGATTGCTCAAAAATACAACAAAATTACAACAAGTTCAAGTGTATAAAATACAAGTGTATGAAATAAAAAAAGTACTATTTTTAGCACCAGTGCCCAATAGAATAACAATTAAGTAAGATAGATGTAGTAAAATGAGTAAATAAGATAAGATACGGAAATAAAAAAGGTAAAGTAATCTAACAAACAGAAAAATAAGTAATATTGCACATGTTGGACAGAATGTATGTACATTCATATATCCTGATATGTATATATTCTTGATATGCACAAGTATTTCCTTTTAATAATTGTATTATAAATTATTATTTTAATGGAGCTTCCCAGCAAAAAGCATTTTGTACCTGTATAACCGGCGTGACAATAAACATGTTGAATCTTGACTAGCCAACTTTTTTTTGTTCCCAAACAGGCCGATAAACTCCTGAAACTGATCAAGCAGCATTATCAACAAGAGAAGGACAAAGAGGAAGAAGGGCAGGTAATTCAATCCTGGCAAATGATACTGTTCATGTCATAATCATGCCCTTTTTTGGTTCATATCTGATGTGTAGCTTACATACCGGTGTATTATTGTGGTGTTTTTCCAGGGACAAGAGAAGGATGTTACTGCTGTTCAAGAAGACAAACCTGTGACACAACAAGACAGTGCTCAGGAAAATAAAGACGCATCTTGCATGGAAGAAGTTTCCAGCTCCGCTGTGTTTGTGAACACACGTCGGGGCAGAGGAAACGGTACCAAGAGAAAGATCGCTGATACTGCAGCAGTGACTGAGTGTGATGCTCCTCCAAGTGCTGCAGAGGTATTTATACATCATAACACACTCAACACCAACAGAACTACAACTAAATAGCACTTTTATATGAGGATAAAAACAATGTTTACATCCTGGCTTCTCCTCATTGATAGAAATATGCAAAGTTCGTATTTAGGATCCCTCTATGCTTTTCCCAGGGTTACTTTGCTGCAGTGTTGATGCTTTGCATTCAGGAGGATTAAATCTACTGTTGTTCCTTTTAAGGGTGACACTGAAGTGGCTGCATCTAGGGGTGCTAAGAAGAGGAAAGTATCCTCTGCCAAGGATTCTGACAAAAGTGAAGCTGAGCCTCCTAAGGAGCCCCAGGCTGGTGAGCAGCAGCAGCCTGACATAAAGGATGAAGCACCTGTGCATGGCGATACAGGTCAGTAGTAAAAACTTGTAGCTGTTCATTTCTTCTGCTTTGAAAAAACCTGTTCCTTCTGGAGCCTAATGTGTTGCTGCAGTCTTTCTTCGGAGATGCTTGACTCCAACAAAAAGTTGTGATCACATACTAATCCTTTATTGCAGGGCGAGGGACCCCTTACAGGGGAGAATTTTTTTCTAAAGAACCCCCCATAATCTTACACAGATTAAACATATGCTAACTACTATTTGTACTTTTAGATGCCTTTAGAAGCTATTTGCTTTCTAAAACATTTCAACCTAAATACTTCAGATCTGTTTCATAGTGATACACAGAAACACATTGTAATCTTAAATTTGCAATGTCATTGAATGTTAATACCACTTGTATACCTTTTTAAACAGAGAGTGATATTATTAAAATTACATTTGGACTCAACTTGACAGTATTTATAGTCTACATTTCAAGTAATTGATCTCAGAAAAAGAACAGTAGCAAGACTGGCATAGTCATATTAAGTCCAGATATTTAAACCTACCAGTCTAAAGCTGACTTTCAGTAAGTGCTTCAGCTTAGAAATAATGAACTTATTGTTGTGTGTCACAATCATACCAGAGTTTCTATTGGCCCAAAGCTAACATGGGTTGGAGTAATGGACACAATGTGCTGGTTTTATTAGTGCAAATGGTCCCCATCTTCAGATATGCACTTTTTAATGATACAGCACAGTTTAATAATTTATAGCAAATTATTCCACGGACCCCCTGACAGAGTGCCAAGGACCTTACTTTGAGAATCACTGATTTATTGTATGTGTATTTTAATTTCTTTGTCCAGAAAAGGCACCCATAGTGACCAAAGCCGGTAAAATCCCTCGACTCCACCAGAAGAACAAGCCAGTGTTGAAGCCTGTCACTCCTAGTAAGTTCTTTGTTTTTTATTGCTCCCATCCAATGTCTTTGGAACCAAAAATTTAGAGGCCGCATAACAGTAAGGACATTGGTTTCCCCCACAAACTCTCAAAAATATTTTATGTTGTCTCTTTTGTAGACTTCAAAAAACTCCACGAGGCCCATTTTAAGAAGATGGAGTCGATTGACTCCTACGTCCAACGAAAGACCAAGCAGATGGACACTTTCAGAAGTTCAGTTAAGGAACTGAAGGTACTCAAAAGCTTCTCAACAGACTTGGCTGAATTTATCCAGAACATTTTAAATGTTATATCTGTAAGTGGACTTGATTTTTTTTTTAGTTTTTTAAATTTATATTCCATTTTATTGTTTTAGAAGCTTTCGGACAAAACTAAACTGAGGCAAGTTGATGGCAAAACTCAAGTGGTAAGTATCATCACCAGTTGAACATACATCATTTTACGGACACTACAGTTGCAGACATTATATTGACCACTTCCAGAGAGCAGTGAAGGTGATGACCTGTATGCATGTGTTCTACAGAAGGCGAATCAGAGTCGTGCTTCCATGTTCAGCCCCGTCCTGGTGAACAAGAGACCAGCTGAGGACAGACGCACGCTGCTCTCGGCCAGTAAAGCTCCTCCAAATAAACCTGCTGGGAAGGAAGTGGCTCCGTTCAGACCGAATGTCCTTTCCACTCGCAGGATCAATGTTCGGTGAGTCACCTCCTCAGGCCTTTGCTGGGACAGAAATGTATTTCTTCTCTTGTCCATAACATTCTTACAAGGAAGTTTTCATGTTTTATTCCTTTACAACATTCCGTTAAAGGGCATGGGACTTTTTTGACACTGATCAACAGCAAAATACCCTCTAACTTATATTGCTTTGTAGAGATCTATTCTCTCTGACAAGCAAAAATACATGTTTGCATAAGAGACGGCCCACTACTTCTATCTTTATGTGTGAACGCAGCGTAAACATTCAGCCCCTTTTCACTTTGACATTAAAGAACCAGTGTGTAGGATTTAGGTGGATTTGTTAGCAGAAATGGAATATAATATTCATAACTATTGTTTTCATCAGTGTATAATCACCTGAAACTAAGAATTGTTGTGTTTTCGTTAACTTAGAATGAGCCCTTCATATCTACATAGGGAGCGTGTCCTCTTTATGGAGTCCACCATGTTTTTACAGTAGCCCAGAAGGGACAAACCAAACACTGGCTCTAGAGAGGAATGCCTTTCACGTTTTTATATTACCTGAAGGTCATCGTCGGTTCTCCGACACGCTTGGAAAGGTATTCAGTTGGTTCCAGTCTGCAACATCACCACTAGATGGCACTAAATACTAGACAATGGTGCTTTTTTAAAAGGTCTTTTTCTAATGATCATTGAGCCACATTGAATCTCTTTTTGGTACAATATTGTAAAACATGAAAACTTCCAAGGGGGTGAATTCATCTTTTTGTATGTAGTTTTCAATGTGACGCTTTTAACAACCATGTGTGTTTGTAGCTTCTCAGAAGCCACTCATGACAATGAGAATAAGAGGTCCTTGGTGAAGACGCCGGCGCGCATGTCGCTCTGTGTGGCCTCGAGCACCCCACAAAAAAAGGCTGCCGAGGGAGCAAAGCCCAAAAATGTCAAGATTTCAACTTTCTCTGCCACTAAAACTCCAGGTACCTTTGACTTTAATCCTTGGAGAGATATCTGCATGTGCCTGTAGATGTGTAGAGTGAGTGATTTACTTTTTTCCCCACTTAATTCCAAAGGAGCATTTGTTTTCACCGGCAACACGAGCACTTCAACAACCCCCGGGACACAGAAGAAGTCAGGCTTTGATCTGCAGGCGAGTCTGTCTCGTCCCCTCTCCTACAAGCCTCATGCAGGTATGAAACCACTTTTTAATTTCTCTGCTTCCCTGAAATACAGTATCAGTAGCCAGATGAATCCCTGATATTTTTTTTAATATTAATATAGGTAAACTGAAGGCGTTTGGAGACACCAAAGAAAACGAAAACACGGAAAGAAACAAGTCACTGATCTCAAACCCTCATCAGAAGAATTACAAACAGCACCAAGTCCAGACAAGGTAGGTTTAAAATGAAAGCACACTGGCTGATATAGATTAGTCTCCCATAACAAATCAGTCTCTTATAGATGTTTCTGTATCTTATTTCAGAGGGGACAGGAGAGCAAAACACGCAGAGGGCCGGAAGCAGAAGAAAGAGAGCATGCTCGGGGCCAGGCGAGGCCTCGTCATGACGTAAAACTATCGTGCTTGTTTGTTGACGTTTTGTACAGCCTGTTTTTCCAGTGTAAATATTTTGTCGTATATAGCGGACTCTTTCATTTCTGCAGCCTCTTTTAGCCTCCTGTTAGGAACATGTTCTGCTTCTATCCTACCCACTGTGCAGTGTTTTTAGATTTGACTTATGGCGTAGTTTTAACACTTTACAGCTCTGAATGATGCTTTTATGTGTAGAGAATCACTATCCTGTTTTGCTGCATTTGAAACCGGTAATTTTGTTCTTAAAGGTTTATGAGCTTTGTTTTTACCTTTTTGGAAAAACTGATAAAAAGACATTGATACAAAAGATTCCCTTGTTGCATTCTCCATTGTAATTGCGGTGTAATCTTTTAAAGAAGATCTCTTATGCTTTTGTGCCTTTTCCCTTTCCTTTAGTGTGTTTTATTGTTTATTTTGTGCATGTAAAGGGTCTGCAAAGTTACAACGCCCAAAGTCCACACCAAAGGGAGTTACTCTCCCCTACGAAAACACGCCTGAACTGCCTGAAATGTCATTTTTGAAGTCCTGCCTTTTCTTCCGTAACGTGGTGATGTCACCAAGTAACACATTTGCATAATACCTGCCTAGCAGCTAGTTTGGTACGCCCTCAAACAAAGCTAGTTAGAGCGGAGTCTGAAGAGCTTGGGTGAAAAGAGGTGTTGCAGCACAGATGGTTTGAGAAAAATAAAGTGTTTTTTGAACACTAAAGCATGTAAAAATGTTCTAATAGAAACCCAAAATATAAGCATGCACCTGAGCATAAGAGATCCTCTAACATTTATAGAATACTTTATTGTCATTGTCACGAAAACAACGAAAAACAGTTTAGCAGCTCTTTGCAGTAAAAACAAACATTGAAAACAACCATAGAAACATTCACATCACAAGTAGACAGAAAAATAAGTGGATCATTTGTACACAATCACGATTTGATAACAAAATCTGTCGTACAAAAAAGTCACGAGAAATATTTTTATTTTTAATAAAGATTTGGTTGGTTTGACATGATCTGTTGGCGTAAAACGTGTCCCATACAGGACTTGGAACAGGATAAACAAGCAACACGGTCTCAGTTAATTGAAAGGTGTCCTTTCTCTTTCAACAAGCCCTGAATTGGTCACATTTTCTTATTTGTATTACCAGAAACATACTGTACATCAGGGCTTTTACGATGTTCTGCAGGTAAGACATGGCTCACAGTTACTGTAGTTTCACAGTTCATGTGCTAGAATCCAGATATACAGTGACTTACCAAGAAAGATGATAGGGTGTAAATGACATTTGTTTATTAGCAGTTTCAGTACAATGCCACCATTATTCAGTAATCGTTCATCTGCAGTAATGTAGCAGTTGCTCTCAAACCTCAGGATTCCTTTTGTACAGCTCATAAGCAAACTCCTCGGTGTGTGCATAATCTTTGCAGACGCCAATAAAATCGATCTCCAGCTGGAACGGACCGTCCGCTTTATCCCCCAAGGTAAATCCAATGGTGTTAACCTGTAAAGATGTACAGTAGTAAATATAAACTAATCAGGGCACGGCAAAATGTATTTGATGACATGTCAGTTTGACGTTTCCTTTGCTCTACCTTATCCAGCCAGAGAGGATGCTGGTCGTCTTGTATCCTCCCACGATGTGTAAGGAAGAACTTGGAGAAAGGTATCTGTAGATGAGTAACACTGAAGTGTTAGAAAGACTGCTTACGTTTTATATTAGACACAAGAAAAAACATCAAATGTTAAGCAGCTGTTATTAAAAGTAAAAGTGCAGCAAGTGTGGTAACAATGTCTCCCAAATTCTGAGATGTTTCTTCACTTCATGAATGGTTTTAATGATTTGTTGCTCACCTTGACCTCTTGCCAGTAGGGTCCTCCCCTGGTATACAGGAAATAATTGTATATGTCGTCTTTCTGGTGAGAGAAGTATGTTTCCGTGGCAATGTTGATCATCCACGGACGGCCGTCGCCACGCACTCGCAAATGCAGGGTGTTGAAACTGGTCCAATCATAGTGCTTTTTTCTATCGAATGAAGCCTACAGCAGGAGAGAAAAAAACGTTTTGAGGGTTAACTTTTAGTGGAACTATTAGTCATCTAACTGCCACTAATAAGAACACTTTCCAGACCTTGGGTGTGGGCAGGTTTTTATTCAAATACAAACTTAAGCAAATAAACCACAAAGGAGGAGGAGGAACTAGTCAGTATTGGGAATGAATAATAATAATAGCAGCAGTTGGTACTACTGATTTTTGGTTACCTGCCAAAGTGGCTGGTGGAGTAGAGCTGGGCAACGTGCAACAGAAAAGATCCACAATTATCTATAAATATCCAAATTATTTTTATTGTCTGTTTACTTGGAGAAAATTACCTGTTAAATTGTGTTTCAGGAACAATATTCTATGAGTTTAATTTGGTAACTGATTTAACTGTCAATTCAATACCACTCACAATAAGACAGAGAGTAAAGACATATATCATGATTCATAATATTTAAAAATATTTAAAATTCTGATGATTAATGCTGAAATAATCTAATTATTGTAATTTATTTTCTTTCTCTTTGTGCTAGAGTAGAAAACTTCCCAGCTTCAAGCAAATGCAGCATCATCGACTTACATTTTTCTGTAAATTTTGTTGTCAAAGACTGGTGCTGAAACTTGTTGATTAATCTGTTGATTATTTTCTAGATTAATTGATCAGTTGTTTGGTCTATAAATGTCAGAAAAAATGTGAAAAATGTTTCTCAAAGCCCAAGATGACATCCTCAAATGTCTTCTTTTGTCCACAACTCAAAGATATTCAGTTTACTGTCACAGAAGAGTAAAGAAACCAGAAAATATTCACATTTAAGAAGCTGGAATAAGAATTTTTTTTTTCTTAAAAAATTACTCAAACAGATTTATCTATTATCAAAATTGGTGATTCATTTAATAGTTAAAAACTAAATGAATCGTTGCAGCTCTAAAAGACTTCTCTCAATGGCCAGGAATAATATTCTAGTGGGGAAATACTGAAACCTATATTTATGTATTTATTGGGCTAAAAGTAGGCATATTTAAATATATATTGAGTCATAAAATCAGCCTACAACAACAGAGAAACTTCCAGAGAAAATACTGAGGACTTCAGTGGTCCTGGATACTATAACAGTAACTCCCCACCTCATTAGAAGTGAATGTATGATTCCACAAACGTGTGGAAGAAAAAGCAGCATGGCACTAACCAGTAGTTGCTGTGAGCGCATGGTGCAGTAGCCACTGTAGCGTGTTTCTCCATCTCTTGGAGGAGCAGAGCTCAGAGTCCCGCTCAGAAAACAGGTGTTATTGTTTTTGCCGAGCTTCAAGTTAACTTCACTCTGGCCCCCTATCTCATGATCCGAGGACACCGTCCACTGCTCCAGGCTCTCTGGACCTCTGAACTCCCATACCACTCGGTTCTGCTCCAACATGTGCTCAAGGATCGGTTTGCCTTCTGGACCGATCCAGGGGTCGGTAAATTCCTTCTTCAGCAGTTTGAATTGCTTCTTTATCCCCTCAATGCCCTTTGAGAAGCCAAAGTTGACCGGCTGCCATCGGAACATGGGGTTTTTTTTGGGCTGGCCGGGTCGTCTGTATTCACCCACAGCTCTTCTGGGCACAGTGAGAGGAGTGATGGAGGGGAGGAGCAGCTGCTGC
>CAKALG010037594.1:0-19224 GCA_916700815.1 Helicolenus hilgendorfi | reverse complement strand
CTTGTTAACTCCGCCTCCCAGCCCTGGTTCCAGCCTCGGCCTGAGTCCCATTCATATGAACGAAGGAAAGGAAATAACTCTGGATTCGGCTATTAGTGCATTTTACAACTTTTAGGACCTAATGATGATAAGGGCTATTCAAGTGTTCGTACTGGGAAGTTTATTCACCTCCAAAAAAATCTGCTGAGTTACAGACGTCTCTTTCCCATTGTAAGTCTATGGGAAAAAGTCTTATTGGGCCGAATGGCATCACTTGACAGACACGGAAGTTGTAGTACCGCCGTTTGGCATCAACGACTGGCGCTCTTCCTGGGGGCTTGGTCACTACACTCATGCTTTCCTCTCACTTCTCTATTCATCTCCACCTCTGCATCATTGCCTTCCTTCCAGACCTGAGAGCAGAGCTGCAGCTGGATTGGTTGAAAGGCACCAGAGGCGGAGTCAAGAGGGTTTTGTTCCTGGACACCGAGCAGCCTCAGCGCACAGGGCTCCTAAAGCTGGGACACAACCGCCCACGTGCATGTCTGACCTACACCATTTATCTGAGAGTGAGCAAATCACACATATACAAACACAAATTGATGAGCTTTTGCATAATGTTGTGTTTCTTACATCATCTGTCCAACTGCTAAGATACTATTAAAACCAAACAAAGTTGACTTACTGCACATTTCTCACCTCTATCTTTAACTCTTCGCAGGAGGAGGAAGATTTCAGGGACAAATTGACCCCAATCTCACTGGCTCTGAACTACAGTTTAGCTCCACCGACTCATGGCCAAAACCTCCCACCTGTCCTCAACCATTACAGCAGCACCTTCCTTCAAGAGCGTGTGAGTATATAGACAGTATAAGCATTATATTATACACATATATTATAATATTGTCTTCCTGATTTTCCATATTGTGATCTATTGCATTTTTGTCTGTCCTGGAAGAGGGATCCCTCCTGAGGTTTCTTCTTTTCCCCCACTTAAAGGGTTTCTTTTGGGGAGTTTCAAGTATCAAGGCTCTAAGGATAGAGGGCGTCATGTGCTGAATAGATTGTAAAGCCCCTTGAGGGAAATGTGTGATTTGTGTATTGGGCTAAATAAATAAAACTGACTTGACTTGACTAGACTAAGCTCAACTCTGAGCACATTCTGCCAAATTTGAGACTCAAATCCAACCTGATGTTATATTTCAGTCGCTCGTTCTTTGATTAAAATGCTTGCCTCAGACACACAAAAAAGAATCATCTGCTCTACTCGTTAATATCAACTTTGCCTTTTCACAGGATAGATCTGATGATCATTGCTGGTAAACTCAGACCTTCTTTCCAAGCAAAACTTTACTGATCAAAAACGTAACTATAAGAAAGTGTCCTGCACGGAAGTATAATAACTCAGTCAGGTGTTGAGAAATGATGAAAGAGCTTGCCGCACACCAAAAACTCAGCTCTGGATCAACAACTATTTATTTGTTAAACAAGCCAGTCTGATGAAGAATATGTGAAACACGTTGCATGCTCTTCCACTTGCAGAAAGTGTTACAATAGAAGAGTAGAGAAACCATAGAGAGAGCGAAACAGAATGATTTTTATTACAAAATTAAATTTTCAATTAACCAAACTGAAGCCTGAAGTAGGGTGCAACCCAAAACTTATACTTCTGTCCAGGACCTGGATAGCACCACTCTAGTGTGCGTGTTATGAGTGTGTATGTATACAGCACCTGCATCCTGGTGTGTCCCACTTGCATTTATTTCTATTTTTGGCTTCATGATGATGATGTCCAGTGTACCTCATAAATGTCCTCATGACGACCCTTCCCCTCTGTCTCTTTGCCCCTCTTCCTCTCAGGCCTACATCCTCCTGGACTGCGGTGACGACAATATTTGTATCCCCGACCTCCAGCTCTCCGCCAGCATGTAAGAGTGACACGGCCACGCCCCTCTGACCTCAACCTGTAAACACTCAGCACCTCACACAGACACATATGCACACACAGCTAAACCAAAGAAAGTATGTCTGTTATTCCTCACACAACGAGCAAAGCTTACACTGAAGTTGCACACATTATAGTCCCATACCATTACCATGTGGTGTGTGTGTGTGTGTGTGTGTGTGTGTGAGAGGGTGTTTGCGTGCATATGTGTATGTGAATTAGCCTACTCTCTCTAGTGTTTCCAGCTGTATGGTATCTCCATGGCAGCGTTATACAAACATCCTGTCAGCCTCTACTGACTGACACACACACACACACATACACACATTATTTTGGGGGTCAGGGGTATTGCATTCCTTTCAGCAGAGCAGATTGCACATGGACCAGGAAAACCTATTCCTAAAAATTATAAACCAAATTTTATAAAAGAAATACGGGACATGAGTTTGAGATTCTTTCATGGAAGTGCAGCAGAGTGCTTTATTTTCTATCCTCTACATGACTGAAAAGATTTATTTTCTCTGTGCACTGTTCTCTCTCTTTTTAACACACACACAGGGACCGCTCAGAGCTGGTGATCGGAGACGACAATCTGGTCATGTTGACCATCACTGCGGTGAACCGAGGAGAGGGAGCCTACGAGACAGAGCTCCACACACTGATACCTCCAGAGGCTGACTATATTGGAGTAGAGCGCAGGGTGGAGGTAAATAAACACACAGAAGGGCTGTCCTCCACCAAAGAAATTCTAATACTCCATGTTTATCCGCAAAGAATCACACAAAAGCACCGCTTTAAATCTGGTATAAGGTGGAAATAAGTCATTCAGCATGAAAAAAAAGCATAAAAAACGACTAATTGACTAAAGAAATCTTAGTCGACTGAGACCAAAACGTCCGATTAGTCGGCTAATCGACTAAGAGGGGACAGCCCTATCACACTCATTTGTCTGAAATCAGTTTTTTGATGTTAATGGCCAGAGGGGTGGATACTCAAAATAGACATCTAGGATTGAGGCTTTGCCAAGTGATTGTATGAAGTGAGGAAGAGAGCTATTAGAGGCTGCAGTTATAGTATGACATCACATCCTGTTGTGTCTTTGTGGTGTGTGTTTGTTTGGAGTGATTAAGGCGAGGCTATCAGCAGGCTATGCTTTACTGGCAACGGCCCAAAAGCCCCTATTATGATTTACAAGCTGCATTAGTGACCACGGAAATGGACAGGGTGAACGGCTGTGTATGTGTGTGTGTGTGTGTGTGTTTGCACGTTTTTGTGCGCTAATGAGTGTGTAATGGGGCTGTTTGATTGATGAGGTTGTTACTGTCAGAGCATTCATCACTCTTCCTCTCCTGCCTCCCCCCTCCCATCACTCCTTCTCTTTCCTTCTCTCCCCCCGCTCCCTTCCCGCTTTGATGGAGTTACACGTCCCTCCATTGTTCTTTTCTTTCCCCTCTTGACTCCACAATGCTCCCTATTTGTCGCTTTCATTCACTTTTGCCTCATCATCTCACTCACTGTCTTTCTCTCTCTCTCCTCCTCGTTTCTCTTCTCTAGTCGTTGTCTCAGCTAAACTGCGAGTACAAGATGGTCAATGAGTCCAGAATGGTGGTGTGTGATCTCGGGAACCCGATGGTGGCTGGGACAGAGGTGAGTTTTTGCACACGAAAGCACATACACACATGCTTTTTCATTAAAACATCGCTTTCCATGCCAAGAGGCTACGCATGTGTTACTCCTCAGGTTTAATTCACACTGATGGATGGTTTCCAATGATTACTGATCATCACCTTGACCCTCATTCCAACCCCCTTTGACTCCCTCGGATATGCTTCACACTCAATGTGTGCGTGTGTGTGTGCGTGTGTGCGTGCATAAGTGTGTGTGCAGTGTTTAATAATAATCCATTTAGCTCTTGGATGGATGACACATGCAGGAAGTCAAGGCTTTGTAAAATAAAGAGTGGTCCTTTCCTACATGAAATCCTACCACGCCGGTGCACTTATGTGTGACACGAAGCAAGTCACATGTGCTCCAGTGTGTGGTCAAGTGTGTGTATTACTGTGAACGCAGGGGTTTTCTAAAGGTGTCAAGGCCGACACAGAGGTGCGTTCGAGCTCCGGAGGTGACACACGGCATACTGATAAATCAATTATGTGGTCATGTTTCACTGTTGGGGGAGGAGAGCACAACAAGACATGTGAAAGGGACAAGGCATGTGCATGTGAGTGTGTGAGTGTGTGAGTGTTTGTGTGTGTGCTCCCCAGCCATCCAGATGTTTCCCATATTTAAATCTCCCCTTGCCCCATTGGACGTCCAGGAATCTATGAGCTTATGCAGAACATACTTCCATGTACCCCATACAGACTGTAGTTATATTGTGCAACGAAATAGTTCTCTCCACTGGAGTTCATTTGTTGTGCCACATGACACAGCTGTAGTGCCTCGCTGAGCAGGGTCAGTGTAGGAGGTACATGCCTGAAGGAAAGCTGGTTTTAGCTTCAGTATGTGTGCCGGCCTGCCTGCCTGCATCTCTTATGCTTTTCTTTCTCTTTTGTCTTCATTTCCAAAGAGCTTTGGTGTCATTAAGCAGAATTCAGCTAATTTTGCCAAAGCTTTAGTAGCAGTCAGTGAATGATAACATCAATGACTCAATTAATCCTCTATCACTGGAGAGATCACTGGAATATTGTTGTGGTGATATGTTTAAAGTTTTGATTCCAAGCAAAATAGAATTGAAAACTACAAAATGAGTTATTTATGTTTTAGCTTTATACGCACATCACATGTAGGTGCAGGCAAGGCTACTGGAAACCAGCGTCGGTAAAAAGAGTAATGCCTGCACACTAGGACTGAGTGGAATGGAAAAAATCCAAAATGACAATATTTCTGCTCAAATACCTTGATGTCGATATTGTAATAATATTGCAGGGTTGACTGTGGGATTGGTGCTTTCACAAAATAAACATTTACGCATTGAGATTTTTGATAAATAATCATCAGCAATGTGGATATAATGACTAAGTGGGTAAAAGCAAATCATAGAACAGATAGAACAGTCTGGTAAGTTCAGACAATTACATAACTTACTGAACAGCCTTTAAAACCAGGAAAAGACAACACCATATTACGACATTTTGATATCCAAAATATAAGACGATGCTAGTCTCATATCACGATATCGATATGATATCGACACATTGCCCAGCACTACCGCCCACTGACTCCAAACTACACATTTATTTATACAATGGACACATTTCAAAGTCCGGTGGCGCAGTGGTTAGCACTGGCGCCTCACAGTGAGAGGGTCGCAGGTTCAAATTCGGCTTGGGGCCCTTCTGTGTGGAGTTTGCATGTTCTCCCCGTGTTAACGTGGGTTTTCTCCGGGTACTCCGGTTTCCTCCCACAGTCCAAAGTCGTGCAGGTTAGGTTAATTGTTGACTCTAAATTGCCTGTAGGTGTGAATTTGAGTGTGAATGGTTGTCTACCTCTATGTGTTAGCCTTGTGATAGGCTGGCGACCTGTCCAGGGTGTACCCCGCCTTCGTCCAATGTCAGCTGGGATCACTCTAACGGGATAAGCGGTTGCAGATGATGATGGACATTTCAAAGTCAAAATGACCAATTTTATTAAGTTTAAACAGATTTAAATAAAGTGGTTTGGAGTCAGTTGTGCAGGAATTATGTTTTTTTGACTTGTATGAGAGTGTAACATGGTTTATTGCATTTAGATAGTTATATATGTCGATATTTGAAAAATATTTTTTTTAACATTGTGTCTTTAATTTCAGCAATATGCCGCAGCCCTACATTTAAGTGTCCTCCAACTGAAATGTTTTGAGTATCAAACAACCCTGAAGGCTTTAAGCCCTGTAGGTGGTTGTTAAAAGTTTCATTCCTCTTAAAGTGACAGTGGTTGAATTCATATTTGTTCCAATGGATGACAGTGGTGACAACTTTGTATGGCTGACAACAGCATTATAAGTTATAAGACAGTATTATAAAGGCTTTAGAAACTTCTCAAACTTCTCAAACTCCTCTCAGCGTTGTGGCTGAATACATTGCTTGTGGCAAAGCTTTGTAGCCTCAAGGAGGGCAATAACCCAACACAGAAGCAGTGCATGTAGCCATATTGTGGCAAAATCATAATTATTTGGAATACAAATACGTCGGCAAATCTGACAACATTGCAAGAGTGCTTTGAGAAAGTTTCTGTGGATGTTTTGATGATTTTTATCCACCGTGAAAATGTACAATCCATTGTAACCAACATAAATTCAAGCGGACCGCAGCTGCTGGTCTCTCTGAAGGACCAAACTACAACATTTAACAGACACTTTTCAAACTGCTGTGTGATGCTGGAAAGACTAATTTGACCTCGTCAGACTGTTGTTGGGCGGTTCTCCTCCTGGAGTAGCTGATAGTGACGTCTTCTCTCTGAAAGACTCATTTGGTGTCTGTCTCTTTAGATCTTTCCTGCCTGACTTTGTACTCCCAAACCCCCCCGCAGGCCTGCCTCGTGAAGTGTTCTGCATGCTGTCATTTCCCGCTCTGGACCATGTGTTTGATCTGTTGTTCAATAGAGCTCACACACAAATGTGCACATGCGCCTCCACACTGTCACATGGCAACAAGCACGTACAGAGACACACACACACACACACACACACACACACTGTCGTCGTACAGTTGATGATGAACTAAATCCTCCACGTGTTTTGAGTTAGCCTAAAGGACAGGGGATTTAAACTGGGGAGAGACAAGAAACTTAAATTTAGCTTTTAAGTGTGTGTGTAGTCTGGGTTTTCTCCGATATTAGAATTCATCTGTCGTCAACACACACACACACACACACACACACACACACACACACACACACACCCACGCTCCTCTGCCTATATAGGAACAGAGGATGTAGTTAACAGGGATTTTACTGTCTATTACTGGTCACTTTAAACATGAAGTGGCCTTTGATATACAGATGCATCTTGTTTCTGTCTTTCTTTTACTCTCTATCATTTCTCTTTAACTATCCTCCTCTTTCTCCTCTCACATGTTTTTTATACGTTCTCTCTCTTTTTTTTCTCCACACTCGCCCAGCTGTCTGTTGGTTTGAGGTTTTCTGTCCAAAGGCTGGATGATGCTGGACCAAAGATCAGCTTTGAGCTACAGATCCACAGGTGACACGCCCACCAACTCTCACGCATACCCCCCCGTACACACACACACACACACACAAAGAGCTGTTTGTCTTTCTTCTGAGCCATGTAAATACGTTCTGTGTCTGTCTTGATCCCGTCGCTGTGGTTTGATGAAACTAACCACCGAGACAGAAGAAGAGGAACTCCAGAGAGGAGCCAGGCTTTACACAACATGTCCACTGTTTGCTTCATTGAATTGATTTCCGATACATCACTAGACACAGAGGGTCGAATGTTGGCCAAGCCCGCTTCCAGGGAAATTCATCTTGGAGTCATCTGAACATAAAAATACAGCTTTATTATGAGCTTTTGCTTTCACTCATTTTGTATCACAGCCTCCTGTGAAATGCTTGCAAGCAGTTACACATTGTTTTTTTATTTTCTGCCTCAGATTTTATCTAAACTCCCTGTGCATCTCTCAACAGCTCCAACAAAGATAACTCCGACAGCAACCCAGTCACTCTGAATCTGTCCATCGTTGCCAAAGCTCAACTCGATTTACGTGGGTGAGTCAAGCGTCTTTGCACGCGAAAGCGTGGCGTCTCCTCCGAGACACAGTGACAACCTTCTTTGTTGCCGTGTTTGTTTCACAAAGACGCACTTGATCTGGTTTCAGTCTAAACTTTCTGGTGTTTGCAGGGTATTACTGCCCCTTTTATAGTGTTTAAATTTGCGGAGCGTGTTTATATACAGATGGAAAACAGCATGAAAACACATTTCTAGAAATCAATTTGAACTAATCATATGCACATGGGATACTTATGAGCCTCGGACATGTTCCTGGATGCCCAGATGCCCACTGATACACACACAGACACGTACTCACTTCAAAGCTTGGAGTCTTGCATGGCTTTGTTTGGGTGTGGTCAGCTGTACATACAAACAGAGGAGGACCTGGGATGAGAGATACGAGGAGGACGTATGAGTGCTTGTGTTTATGTTGTGAAAGTGTCCTGCCTCAGCTGATGTCCATCTGGTATAGACTTTTTGCTTAACTCGCTAAATTGCTGCCCACTTAGCTTACAAGCATTACGTCACCAGTTGGAGGCGTAAACAGTTTGGTCCACTTAGATCAGACTGCCTTGAAATCCTCAGAATGGTGTCATCAAATGAGGCAGATTCAGCTTTGCAGCAGTTACATTTCCAAAAAAAACTGTTTATTACTTACACCTGTACAATCTAATGCAATCCACATTTTTGTTGACAGTATGTGTTAATTCAATTATATGTTTTAGCATTGAGGTCATAGTTACCGATGGTGTTGTACTGGTGTTGTACTGTAAACACTATAACTCAATATAATGTAGTCCAGTACAACACCAACTTCAATAATAAACTCATAATTTACACATTTCCAACAATGTCAACAAAAACTGAACATTATAAACTTCATATAGGTAGAATTTAATTATGTATTGAATTGCAATAGATTGTACAGGTGTACCTAATAAAGTGGCCACTGAGAGTATATCTTTCAGACATGAAGTACCAGACCTTCCAATGTGACAACTTAGCTGTTAAAGGACATGTTCAGAAGTCTACCTCACTGTTATACTCACTGCTCATAGGTACGCTGGTGTAGTTATTGGCCTCTGTAGACATTCCTCTTTTACATAGTAGACATGACCCATCATCGGGCAACACCACTGTAAAAAATGGGGTCCAAAATCTGCAGTCTACGCAAATCAAATAGGTATGTTCCAGAGTTTTGCCTTCTGTGCTTGATTGCTGAGCCATGATGGAGGGATACAAACTGGTACAAGGCCTACATGGGACAACCAGACTGTAACCCTCTACCGCAGCTAAGAAAAAACACTTTGTTGACAGTAATAATAATAATAATACATTTTATTCATAGAGCACTTTTGATAAATACTCAGACACTTTCCATTAGTAAAACTTTTCATAAAGAAAAAGAGCATAAATATATAAAACATACAAAATTAATTACACGTAAAAGTCAATCGATTAAAATATTGAATCGCGATTAATCGTATGATTGTCCGTGATTAATCGCACATTTTTGTATCTGTTCAAAATGTACCTTAAAGGGAGATTTGTCAAGTATTTAATCCTCTTATCAACATTGGAGTGGGCAAATATGATGCTTTATGCAAATGTATGTATATATTTATCATTGGAAATCAACTAACAACACAAAACAATGACAGATATTGTCCAGAAACCCTCACAGGTACTGCATTTAGAATAAAACAATAAGACTAAATCATAACATGTCAAACTGCAGCCCAACAGGCAACAACAGCTGTCAGTGTGTCAGTGTGCTGACTTGACTATGACTTGCCCCAAACTGCATGTGATGATCATAAAGTGGGCATGTCTGTAAAGGGGAGACTCGTGGGTACCCATAGAACCCATTTTCATTCACTGATCTGGAGGTCAGAGGTCAAGGGACCCCTTTGAAGATGGCAGTTTTTCCTCGACAAAATTTCACAAAAGTTTGAAGCGTTATTTGACCTTCTTTGCGACAAGCTAGTATGACATGGTTGAGGTTGAGTTTTGATTTAAATGAGGACAGGTTGATGAAGTGACTGTCAACATTCATATGGTCAGTGAGTATTATATTTAGCCTACCAGTGTGTATATGCATCAGAGTCACCGATCTGTTCCTCTTCTCTTCAGGGTGTCTCATCCCTCTCAGGTGGTGCTGCCATTCCCACGCTGGGAACCCAAAGAGAAGCCTGTCAAAGAGAACGACGTGGGACCACAAGTAACACACATCTATGAGGTAAATGCACGCCCTACATCCAAGCACAGCCGTACAGCTACTTCTCATGTGAAGAGGAAGGTAGAGGTAGTTCTCAGAGATGATGAGATGAAGAAGTAGAAGGCTGGGTTGTTGTGTTTTCGTTGTTGCTGGTCACAAAGCAGGTCTCAGTCGTGAACTGTTGAGATGAAAAGAGCAAGAAAAATGGATGTGGGAAGTTGTAAATTAGGCTACAGCAAGAGGGGAGCTCTGTAAGGTGAATTAAACAGCAACACACACACATAGTAAAACCAGTAGCTCTATAAGGAATTGGGCTCTGGCTGATCAAAGGTCTCCAGCTCAGGAGTAATTACTGCTGTGAAGGCGGGAAAATGAGAGAAGTGGGGGGGAAACAGAGAAGGAGGGAGCAAAGCGAGGAGGAAGGAGGAAGGAAAGCAAAGAGGATTGTTCTTAAGACTGGACAGAGCGTAATGAGTAATAATGGCTGAGAGGAAAAACAAGGTCACACAGAGGTACAGACAAATAGATAGAAGGAGGGAGCATGGCAGACAGACTGGCGACAGTTTACAATAGGAGAACGTGCATGTGTGCGCCGTACATGTGATTTCTTTTCGTTTTAAAGGGACTGCTGCTTCATTGAATGGGAGTGCAGCCGCGTCTGGCCTGTCCTGCAGCTGATAATGATTTTCATTTGCGGTGCTTTTCCCAGTTGGCAGCTGCTTCTACTTAGAGAGGACAGAGTTTTTTTTTTTTTTTGCTCTTGCAGAATTCCTGCCCCGCAGCACCAGGATCATGTCCTGTTTGGATGACTTGCTTCAGTGTTAATGACCATATGTGTGTGTGTGTGTAGAGAGAGAGAGAGAGAGAGAATACAGGTCGAGGTAAAACATGAGGATTTATTGAATTGATGGTTCATTTAAGCTCATAATTCATTTATCCACATTTTTATGTGGAATGATGAGCCAGGTGATGCTGGAGGTTTTACTTGTCTTGTATTTCAATCCCCAGCGACCGAAGGCTGCATGAGTATTATCTTCACTAAAACACAGGTGGCCTGTGTCATCATCGCACAGTTATGATAACCTAATTATAGCCTCAGTCGCTTGAGACCTGCTAATAAGACAGAAGGGAGCCCAATACTGACAACCTTCTGTTTTCTTTTCTGTTTCCCTCTGTCTGTCTCCAGCTCCATAACTCCGGTCCCAGCAGTATTCAGGACGCTGAGCTCCAGGTTGGCTGGCCTTCTCGTTTCCGTGACGAGAACCTGCTTTATGCCATGGAGATTCAAACTGATGGACCAATTAGCTGCCAGACGAACACCAGCCTCAACCCACTTGGCCTTCAGGTAACACGACCATATATGAACATATACACACTTATGCATGCAGACACATATTCAAAAAGTCATTTCAATACCCAAATATATAATTATGGACATATTGCCAGCAGTGGAAATAAATATGCTCCTTAGTATTTCTAGCCACTTTCTTACATTCTATCAAACCACCACACTTCTATTTATTATATTGCTAGCAGCTTATTCATCCATCCATTTCTCCGTCATTTATACCTCCGTATTTAAAACATAATTGGACCCGATGTTCTTTGCCAGTTGGCTCAAAACGATGGCGGATGGATTATTATGCTTATTAGCAGAAATTAGAGCTGGAATAGTTTCCAAAATCCATGATATCATCTGTAGAGTAATTCAAAAAGAAAACATGCAGTGATTTCAAAAAGTGCCTAATTATGTCAGACAGTGAAATGTTACGAACTGTAATCATAAGTGGAAACAAAATGAGATGGATAAACAGCGGTGGTTAAAGGTCACATTTTTCTTTTTTCTTTTTCCATTTTCTTCCTGATTTGGTCCTTTCCAATTTCCCAACAACTCCCAGTGTCACTGTCAATCCCTATGTGTTGACGAGACTGATTGATACACACTGACATAGTGACATAATAGTTTCGACATACTATTCTATGACTTTTAAAAAAAAATTTGACATACTATACTTTGACTTTTTTATTTTTTTCGACATACTATACTATGAATTCTTTTTTTTTTTACTTAATATAATATAACTTTTTTTCGACATACCATACCATACGATGACTTTTTTTTATTTTTTCGACAAACTATGCTAAGACTTTTTTTTCCACATACTATACGATGACTTTTTTTTATTTTTTTGACATACCATACTATGACTTTTTAATTTTTTCTACATACTATTCTTAGACTTTTTGGACATACTATACCTTGCCTTTTTTTACATACTATTCTAAGATTTGTTTTTTATTTTTTTGACATACTATACTATGCATTTTTTAAATTGTTTTGACATACTATACTATGATTTTTTTTTACTTAATATAATATGAATTTTTTTCAAAATACTATACAATGTCTTTTTTATTTTTTTTCGACATACTATTCTATGACTTTTTACGATATACTTTACTATGACTTTTTTTATTTTTTCGACAAACTATACTAAGACTTTTTTTTCTACATAGTATACGATGACTTTTTTTATTTTTTTGACATACCATACTATGACTTTTTTATTTTTTCTACATACTATTCTTAGACATTTTGGACATACTATACCTTGCCTTTTTTTACATACTATACTAAGATTTTTTTTTTATTTTGTCGACATATTAGTCCATGACTTCTTTTTTTTGACATACTATACTTTGACTGTTTTATGACTTTTTTCGACATAGTATACTATGACTTTTTTATTTTACTTTTGACATTGTTATCTGTCAACTGTGACTCAGGTCATTCAGTCTAATTTGCTGCCTGTTGTCAGTCTTCTGTTGCTGTCAGTTTAACTGTATGAGCTGCAGTCAACAGGTAAAATCTCTTCAAATCCTCCTTTCAACAAAACTTCTTTTGATTGGATCGCTAAATATCACTCGTTTCCACAGCTGGGGATTTTGTGTTATTTTCTTTTCTTTTTAAAACATTTGTAAAATCTTACTTTACAAGCATTCTCTTTCCTTTTTAAAATATACCAAACTAAACCACCTATGTGTGAAAAATCAGTATGTTGTAACTAAAATCCTCAAAATGCCCAAACACATGCTGTAGAAGCTTTGCTTAAAGATAAAATAGAGGATTGTGAGCAATGTAGCATTCATTTACCTTTGTTTTCTGCTTCATCATCTCCCATTTGCAAAAAAAAAATGTGATCATCTTCTCATTTCAGATTCATCATTTCCAGTTGAGTTGCTGAAATACAAAAAGTAAAATATTCAAAATGTTAAACACTCTCTCTCCTTTTCTGTCTCAGATTTCCTCTCTCCAGGACACACCTGAATTATTGGGTTTCTTGAGGAACACCAGCGCTCCTCCTCACCGCCACAAACGAGCCGTCACTGCCGCTGAGAGTTATAGCGGTAAAACCTTGGTGAGCCTCACATTCATGCACATTCCCTTAAGACATTAAACCAAATGTTCATTAGTAATTCATGGGTATGTAATGTCTCTCCACAGAACTGCACCAATATCTCCTGTTTAAAGATTTTGTGTATCGTCGGCCGGTTGGATCACGGGCAGAGTGCGGTGGTCAAGATCCGCTCGAGACTCTGGGCGCATACTTTCCTGCAGGTCAGTTCTGGAGCTCTTGATCATATCACATGATCTTCATCAGCACATGGAGTTTGCCCAGTTGTCATCGAATTGTAGATGTTTAAATGATCATTTTATTGAGTACTTTAGTGACTTTTTTTATATGTTTGTTTAAAAGCTAAGGTTCAAAGTTCAAATTAAACTTCATTAAATGTCTTACAAACCAACATGATAATTAAAACATGTGATGTGAAGTGATGTGATGCCAAATGACACCTTTTAAATAACAATGTTCTATTTGTCCCACAGCGGCGTAACGACCCCTACATCCTCAACTCTACTGTGTCCTTCATAGTCACAGCCATGCCTTACCGCATCCAACCCTCCACCCTGCCTCAGCACACCACCTCGGTAAGATGCAGGCAGTAACACAAGTGTGTGAGTTTGACAAAAAAGGCCATTTTTCAACACTTATAAACACCCAAACTGTGTCTATCTGTGTCCTGCAGATGGGGACCATGGTGTTATGGGGGACGCCTGATGTGTCTTTTGCTGTTCCACTCTGGGTCATCATCCTGGCCATACTGCTGGGGCTGCTGGTGCTGGCCATGCTAACACTAGCCATGTGGAAGGTACATACACACATCATCCAGCATTCGTTGTGGTAGATTGATTATCCAAGATTAGACTAATGGGTTCATTTGATTTCCTCAGTGTGGCTTCTTTGACCGGGCGCGGCCACCAGCTGACGACAATGTGTCTGACCAGGAGCAGCTGACGTCTGATCAAACAGGGGACGCCTAAGACGATACATGACCCAATTGGAGGACTGTGGTTTGGGAGGGATGTGCACCTTCTGAGTAACTTAAATCAGATCTGAGATCTGCATTTGTCGAACTCTACATTCCATAGCTGGAGGTCATCTCTCTCTATGGTAATGAATATGACAGACTGAAGACTTCAGCGCCACACAGACTGGGACCAAAGAACGAGGTTCAAACCAGCCAGAGTGGGACCAAAACACACTCAGCAGGCTCAATCACACACATATGTCCATTGTTTATCCATTGTGATGAAGCGCCAGGACTGAACACAGAATGGACTTTGTTGTGAAGACAATGCTTTAAATGTTTCTGAACATTTCGATGTGTCTGTGTAAGTGGGGCACAAAGAGACTTGAGATCTATGCACAAGTGCTTTTGTGAGTGAGTGAGTGAATGTGAGTGCGTACGTGCGTGTGTGTGTATGTGTGTGTGTGTGTGTGTGTGTGTGTGTGTGTGTGTGTGTGTGTGTGTGTGCAAGTACTGTACATATGTGTGTGTCTATTAGGTGCATCTTTCATTCAGTTATAAAATTCTTTCTTCACCTGATTTAATTTATCCTACTTTTCTCCTGTACACAGATTTATCACACACACACACACACACACACACACACACACACACACATACAGATGCAGCCACATGCAGAAACACAAAGGCACAAAGTTGATGTCTATATTTATGAATGTATGTGCAATATTTGGGCGTTGCTGATACTGAAGCTTGTTTACACTGGCATTATTTTATTAGAGCTTAATGTTTCCATTGTTTATATATTAATTGGTATATTAGATATTAGTGTTGCTGAACAACAAGAGACATTTTTGGACAGGTTTACAGTAAAGCCCCACCACATAAGTTCTGAAATTGAGTAGACAAATAACTAACTTATTATTTTCTCGATAGAATGACGAGCTTTATCGAATTTTAGCTTTAAGAAGAGACCATATCTCCATAGTTGAAGCCCTGCCCTGCTACTTTAACATTTGTGTATATCAGTTATTTTGGATTTGTTTCTAACATGAGTGACAGACTTCAAAACCTAGCTGTAAAGATAAACAGTCCATATCAAAAACACATTGTAGACAGTCTGAGACTGTGTACATTACTGCACATACCATATGGCATTTAGCAGTCTGTTTAATGTTGTCATTTGCTTACCTGATATCAATGTATCGTGCACAGGCAGGCAGAACAAAGCGGTCAGGGCACCAACAGCACCCTGAATTTAAAGTCAACATTTAATGTGTCATGTTCGAGTCGTTATTGGTTTTTGTATCAAGTGTGAAGTTTTATCAGAATAAAGTGTTGTTTGATTATTCGTTGTCATCCTATGCTGTATATTAGGTTACTAAACTGTGCATTGTCCTCCTGTCCAACATGAACAACAGAAACTATCTAATAAGGACTTGGTGTCAATGCTGATGTCTCCACCTCGGAGGAAGGACTCTTGCTCCCCCAGGTGGTACTGTGTAGAAATAAACCTGCATTACTGTTCACTGGAGGAGCAGCACAGTAAAAAGGGAAGGAGTTGTACGAGGCAGGACAGGGACCTCTTGTGGCGATGACTTGAGTAACAATCTGTAGTGATCAATTCACTTAGTATACATTTAAGACAGTGGCAAGAAAACACAAGTCTGTTTAACTACTTCAGTATTACTTCCTGCTACAAGATGGTCTAGGTAGGTAACCAAGAATTACGCTTGTGGTAACTTATAGTCTGTAAATCCACAGTACAGTAAAAAAGTATAGTAAAAAAGTCATGAAAAAGCCATAGTACAGTATGTCATAAAGAGTAATTCAAAAAACGTCATAAAAAGAAAACATGTCATAGGTAGATAGTCATAGTATGACTAAACAGTCATAAAAAAGCCATACTATATAAAATGAAAGAAGTCTTAATATAGTATTTTGGGGAAAAAAGGTCATAGTATAGTATGTCGAAAAAATAAAAGAAGTCTTAATATAGTATTTTGGGGGAAAAAAACATAGTATAGTATGTCGGGGGGAAAAAAAAAACGTATAGTATAGTATGTCAAAAAAATTTAAAAGTCATAGTATAGTATGTCGAATTTTTTTTTTAAAAAGTCAAAGTATAGTATGTCGAAAAAAGTGATAAAAAAAAAGTCATAGTATTGTATATAAAAAAAAAGATAAAAAACGTCAGAATATAGTATGTCGAAAAAAATGATAAAAAAAAGTCAGTGTAGTATGTCAATAAAATCATAGAATAGTATGTACATATATATACATATATACATATAGTACGTCGGAGAAAAAAAAGTAATTGTATAATATCTTGAAAAAAGTAATAGAAATGTCATAGCATAGTATTTTGAAAAATGTCATTAAAAAGTGAGTGTAGTATGTCAAAAGAAACTCATAGAATAGACGGAAAAAAAATAGTCATACTATAAAATGTCTAAAAAAGTCATTGTATAGTATGTCAAACAAAAATTCATAGTATAGTATGAAAAAATAAAAGTCATAGTATATTTCGAAAAAAAAGTCATAGTATAGTATGTTAAAAAAAGTGGTAAAAAGGTCATAGTATACAAAATTTTATGTTGAAAAAGGTCATAGTAAAGTGTCGAAAAAAGTGATTAAAAAAAGCCATAGCATAGTATTTTTTTAAAAAGTGATACAAAAAAAAGTGATAGTGTAGTATGTCAATAAAATCATATAATAGTATGTCGGAAAAAGGGATAAAAAAAAGCATAGTATAGTACGTCGAAAAAAAAGTAATTGTATAATATCTTGAAAAAAGTAATGAAAGTCATAGCATAGTATTTTGAAAAATGTCATAAAAAAGTGAGTGTAGTATGTCAAAAGAAACTCGAAGAATAAACGGAAAAAAATAAAGTCATAGTATAATATGTCGAACAAAGTCATGGCGTAGTATGTCGAAAAAAAAAAAACTCAAGAGTATAGTTTGTCAAAAAAAGTCATTGTATAGTATGTCAAACAAAAATTCATAGTATAGTATGTTGAAAAAATAAAAAAGTCATAGTATAATATTTCGAAAAAAAGTCAGTATTTTATGCCAAAAAAGTCATAAAGTCATAGTAAATTATGTAAAAAAAATGTTATGACATTATACAATATGACTTTTTATGGCATACTGTACTATGACTTTTTATGGGGAACTATACTATGACTTTTATGACATACTGTTCGATGACTTTTTCATGACATAGTTTATTCCGACTTTTTATGGTATGCTTTACTATGACTCTGCTATGACGCAATATATCGATATTGACGATAACCGTGATATTTTTTAAAAACTGAAATATTGATATCATGTTAATAATTCACACGATGTAAATAATCCAACGCCTCTTAAATGGTTACAGATTCTCTGTCCACCTCCTTACACTTGTTTTTGAGTGTCATTCATTCATCAAAAAAGAGACAAAGCGCACAATAAACAAAGATACAGAAAAACTTAAAGTATAGTTTGCCCAAAAGCCATAGTATAGTATGTAAAGACAGTCATAAAAAAGCCATAGTATAGTATGTAAAGACAGTCATAAAAAAGCCATAGTATAGTATGTAAAGACAGTCATAAAAAAGCCATAGTATAGTATGTAAAGACAGTCATAAAAAAGTCATAGTATAGTATGTAAAGACAGTCATAAAAAAGTTATAGTATAGTATGTAAAGACAGTCATAAAAAAGCCATAGTATAACGTGCCAAAAAAGAGACAAAGTGCACAATACCAATAAGGTACAATATTTTCAATGTTTGATTTTGAAGTAATCCAAAAGTATTCAGATTAGATTACACTTTTTATAACCCAATGGATTTTGTTAAAATTGTCATGTCATTTGTATTTAGTAACTGACTACGTTACTACAGGCATATCTTAAGTGGAAACATTAATCAGTCGTACAGTTGACAAACCACATATTCACATACAGAGTGCTGCATAAACAAACTTTCTCTGTCTTTTTCTTTAGACTCTTTTATTTCTTTGAATATATTTGATCAAATGTAAAATCAAACATTTGAAGTACAGATTTAACAGTTTCTGACTAGCAACCTCAACACCATCAAAATAAGGGAACATTATTGATATTTACTACATACTGTACGTAGGACATACTGTATCTTAGCTGAGATTTATCCAACAAACAGACCCGAATTACAAAAATCCTATTTTTTAAAAGTCTTTTACTCCCATAAATTCCTGTGTTGTTGTTGTTTTTTTTTGAGCTGGTGCGAAAGAAAACATCTTAGGTGAAGCGATATCCTGTATTTCTTTCAAATAAATGATGAAATTAAACTTAACTTCAAAGGTCTGTACATGGGGATCAGTGTGTATCCTCTTCACTGACAACAAGGTCATACCAACATTATAATGGAAGACTTTGGCTATTTACAAATCACTGAGATGCTGTACTGTTAGCGTACAGTTTCTCTCAGACATGCTGTACATTACTTCTGTGTATTAGTTAGACTAAAACACCCTCCACCCCATATAACAAAGTGCAATTCCATATATCACCACAAGGCAGTGCTTATACACCATATTCAAAAGTATTTAGAAAGGCTCCGACTATACCACTATACCATGTGAAATTTGAAGGGGCCCAGCTGCAGCATATTTGTGAGCAAACAACTTGGTCGGTGTGTTGGGCCTTTTAAAGGGACTGTTTGTAACTTTCAGAAATGCTTCTTAACAGCGACACCAGTGGCCGTGAAATCAACGAAAGTCAGCGTCGAGCTCGCGCTTGCTCGCTCTAAATAGACATGAACGAGCATCGCTCAAAACAGTGAGGCGACACACGTCAGCTAAAAGCACAATATCACTCTATATTTCAGCTGCTTGGCAGTAATGTTAGCTGACCAGACCAAGGTCTCTCCATGAATCACTGCTGATCCTAGTGTTGGCTTTTCCTGCCTCAGCACAGGCTCAGGCAGCGGGGCTCCTCAACGAGTTACGTTATAGCCTCCCGACCGCAGCC
>CAKALG010037589.1:0-17517 GCA_916700815.1 Helicolenus hilgendorfi | reverse complement strand
GCTTCTAGACAATGCTTCGGTGCCGAATCCAGAGGTTTAAACTCAATATCGGTTTGTCTCGGGTCCCATTTGAATGTGCGAAGGCAGTCCGAATGTCCTACAAGTGTGTCGCCGTCATTCTGGAGACACCAAGAGAACTTCTGAGGGATGAGCAGTATGGGGACGGGTTTGGGGGTTTTGAGACATCTGTAGCAGTTTCCATGTCCTCTAGAACAGCCAAGAGGTCTCATTTTGGAGAAACTGGAGCAATCAGGGTGAGAATAGGACTGAGATAAGGGAATATGCATCAGGTGGCAGGTGTCACAGTCGGAGGCAGGTAAGGCCATCAGAGGTAAGCCTTCTCCAGCCGTGTAGGGCATCAGGCCACAGACGTAACAGCTGGCGTTAGGGCGTATGTGGTTGGCTACCTGCCATGCCATAGTCAGAAAGATATTGATATCATCTACTCTTGTATCTGGTGCTTTCAAAACCGCTGGTGGAGCTCCCGTGGTGGACTCCACCAAGATCAGCGCTAAGAGTTGCAGGATCAGGGCCATTGTTGCTATGAATCCACACAATCTGGATCTTCACAGTCAGATTCACAAAGCTCTAGATGAACATCAGCCGTCTGGAAGGCAGTTTGAACCTGTGAATACATACAGTGGACGGAGAATGACTCACACCAGCACAACTCAACAAACCTCAGGTTCCTCACTGTCGTTACAACATGCAAAGCAAAGGAAAGGCAATCAAAACAATTTCAAACTTACCTGTGGTTTCAGCGGCTCGAGCGTCTGGCTCTAAGATCTGTTGTAAGATCACCAGCAGGCATGCAAGAAGAAAGTACTTCTTCTCACCCCTCTATCATCCTCTCTTTTATCAGAAAAAGAGCATAGGCCCAACCCAAGACGTACCCAATCACAGGGGTCTAGTGAGTGAATCACAAGATCAATACCCACTGATCAATCACACACATTACAAGACGGCTGGATTTGAATAATCAGAACGAGGCAGACTTAGAGGCTGCTTTATGTCAGATATGTTTCGGTTGCATAATTACACAAAATACATGAGCACCTTTATACGGGATAATAAAAAGTAAATGCATATAAGGACACATAAAAGCAGGGTGTAGACACATGTAACGTATAGTAGATGCATAAACACACAAAGATGCATGCACGCACTTCCAGACTCCCAGCATTTAAACACACACACGCACACACGCACACGCACACACACACACACACACACACACACACACACACACATAAATTGTTCATGCAATGAATCAGTCGTCACAATAAAAGCAACATAAGATAGAGACACAATATAAAAATAATAAATAATAAAAATAAAAATAAATAACTTATCCAAACTACATAGTCTTTTTTCCATTGATGAACACAATAAAAAAAATGAATTAAATTCAGTATAATAATTTAGTATTTTGTAGTTTTCTGTGTGTTTGAGAATGTTTTGGAGTTTTTTTGGGGTTGTGTTTTTTTTGCTTTAGAGGCCGTTTTTTAGACCTGCTAGTTTCCCAAAGGTTCATCACCTGTGTGTGAATGCATCGATGCATTGTACGACGACGGATCAGGGCCAATGTACGCAAAAAAAACAAATTTTTTTTAAAAAAAAACTCAGAATTTCCGAGATTAAAATTATAAATCTACAAGGGAAACAAATCGCATATTCTCTGAGATTAAAGTGTCAAATTTACAAAAAAAAAAACTCACAGATTTGCAAGATTATAAAGTCATAAATTTACGGAAAAAAAAGGATATTTTCTGAGATTAAAGTGGCAAATTTACAAAAATAAACCTCACAAATTTGCGAGATTATTTAATTGTAAATTTATGAGAAAAAAAACTATTACAATTATTATAATACAAGACAATTATTTTATTTTTTTGAACCTACAATGGCCTTTTTTTTATTGCAGCCATAGAGTAAATCCACACTGAGTCACATAAGGCTTGATATTGAAGCTCATGAATTTTAAGAGCATGTTTCAGCTTTATAATGTGTGATCTGTTATGTCAAAGCAGGTGTTTTATATCCGATATGGCCAGAGGTGGAACATGTTTTCAGGTGATTTTCTTGGGTTTAACTGTTTTTTTCTGTCTTCCCTCGTAGGCGACGGGACAGCCCTATGAACAATATGCCAAGATGATTTTCATGGAACTAAATGACGCCTGGTCAGAATTTGATAGCCAAGGACAAAAACCCCTCTACTGAATAAATACAGAGAGGAAGTGAGCGCGGAGAGAGCGTCCCTCCTGATTCTGTCATCTAATCCTAAAAACGTGTCACCATTTCTGGTCAACATACTACACCCGACAACATCTGCCTTTATACCTGTGCTTTGACCCGTACTTCTCTTCTCACCACGAACAAACACAGAACATCCAGCTGATCTGCAAAGATGGCGAAAGACAGCAGAACGTCCAGCGTTCAAACGGACTCAAACGACTCCCCGTAACTCAACCTACTGTATGTACAGGTGCGACATCGCCCTTTCTCGTTGAGTGTCCTTAAACCAACCCACCAATAAAAGCAGAGTCACCGGGACGTCTAGAAAAACAAAAGAAACTCTTGATTGAGAGGAGACGGATCAAAAGAGAGTGAGAGACGGCGGACCTGCGAGATAAGAGAAAAACACATCAGGGAGTGAATTGAACAAGCATTTCACAGACTGCTCTAAATAAGAGATTCAGAGCGCCAGATAGTCTGTATAAGGCACAAATAAGCATTTAACAGCAATCAAGCCTTTTACCCACAAAAACATTCTGTTGTGCTTTGTGTGAAATTTGGATCCACGATTAGTTCTGTCATATCAAATCCACAGTTTTTCATGTTCGTAGAAGTACGGAGAAGTCAAGTTGCAATAGCTTTTTTCACTGGCAAACCTGTTTTCCATCCAAAACAGGCTGTTTAGAGGTACAAATTAACAATCTATCTAATTTAAAAAGTGTTATGAAAGTGCAAAGAGAATGAAAGCAAACAGTAACAGTAACTCCATTAGCCTTATTTATTACGTCTGCTGAGGATAACTGAAAATGACGGGGCTCTACAATAAAAACACAGTTCAGAAGTAGGGTTGGGAATCACCACAATACGATATTATCACGATACTTAAGTCACAATACGATCTTATTGCGATTTTAAACATTTTACGATATGCCGAGTACTGTGATAAGATACTGTATATTGTGATTTATTACCTCTTTTATCTGCAAATGATGCAGTTTGTCAACATCTGTTTCATCTAATAAGATACAGTTTTCACTCAGAGAGTCAGAGTTTTCAATCACATATCTAGAGGTCAAGGGGCCCCTTTGAAAAAACGGCTGTGCCACTTTTTCCTCACCAAAATTTAGTGTAAATTTGGAGCGTTATTTAACGTTCTTCCGACAAGCTATCGTGTTCATCCTTACATTTTCTAGTTTCATATGATACCAGTATCTTCAGACTGAGCCCGCTCGGCCTGTCGTAAAGACAGTAATGTCAGTCGGGATAGCGGGTCTCAAAGGGTTATAAAACCATATTTACCAATTCGCCAAAATTGAGTGTAAATTTGCAGCGTTATTTAGTGTTCTTCTTCTAACAAGGCATGATTGGTACCAATGGATTCCTTAGGTTTTTCTAGTTTAATACGATAACACTGATCTTCACTCTACTGTATTCTCCTTCTCCTTTTAAGACTGAGCCCGCTTTAATCCGTCAGATTGTTAAACTAAGAGGTTAATAGTTTATATAATAAAAGATCAATACTTGACGTCCGTGTATTGATACAATATCGTCACGCAAAATATCGCGATACTACGCTGTATCGATTTTTTTCCCCCTCCCCTAGCCAGAAGGCTTCTACAATTTAAATTCCCGATTTAATATTCATACGACAGATTAACGAAAAGGTGTTTTTACTGTAGGTGTATCTGCTGTAATCGAGCCTTGTGTGTGTGTTTCCTCGTTTTGCAGGGAACTGAGGATTGTAAACTGTATTTTAGGATTAGCACATGTACAGTTCCACACACGGAGCACCTCGAGGCCTCATACGTACTCGCTCACACGGTGTATTTTTGAGAGGGAGCTCTGTGAAAGCACAAACTTTTACTCGGTGCAGCTTTGAAGGAGAGCCATTGTTATTTATTTATTCGTTCATTTTTGTTCCGTTTTGTTGTTTTGTGTATCGGACCTGCTGCGTTACTTTGGTTTGAAAGAAACTGCACATGTCATCAGCTAATGTATGTAAGGAACAAGTGGACACTGGTAAGACTATATCACATTTTTTTGTGTGTATAACCTTTTATAGTCTATAACTACAGAACGGCACTCATAGTGTTGCTCATCTGACGTTTCTACTTCCTGCAATGCAAACAGAGTCTTAGGTTGATTTTGCAGAGATGGAAAATGTTCTCATACTGTAACATGATGTGTAAACTGTCAAGACTGATAAGTGAATTAATGTGCTTCACTTCTTCTTATCTCAAATTCCTAATTTCACTCAGATCTGCTTTTATCAAAACACGGATTTGCAGCGATTGCAACATTTTTTTTTGTATTTCTTAATGTAATTTGTTTACGTTTGTTCACGACATTTCCGTCACAGCACTGAACCTTTTTTTTAATTTATAATTATCATGCAGCTTTTTGTCTGGATGTGTAATACTGACATCATTTCATATCAACGGTGAGGTGCAACACACACGGCTGCACATGTTGCAGATTTCTAACAAGTTTGAATCCAGAACAGATTTCAATTCTTTTCATATACTTTCAGTGACATGCTGATGTGATTGTTCCTCTGTATGATGGAAATTGACTTCCTGACATTAAAAAGTATTTCACAGTCCTGGGATGAAGTCCATGGGACAATGACAAATATACAGTATGCAAAAACAGAATATTTACTAAGCGGAAACTGAAGCAATTTCCTTTTGTGGTTTGATTGGGACACTAATATGATCCTATAACATCCTCCTAACCACAGAGCTTTACTGTAATACCTAGAAAAAGCTATTTCATTCTGACGTTTGACATCTGTTATAAAAAAATTTGTCAATTTTACACGTAAATTAAGCAGAATATTTGCCTTCACATGTTCATGAACTGTTCTTTATATTGTTTTCATGCTCTCTCTCTCTCTCTCTCTCTCTCTCTGCTTTGGAGATATAGATTGTTAACCATCATAATGTTTTTTCCCTTTGTTGCACTTCATTATTTCCCGAGGATTCCCGGTTTGTTCATCTGTGTTGAGGAGTTTGACTGACCAGTGGAAAAATAGTATGACTGCTATAAAGCTCTGTTTCTTCAACTGGACAGAGTGACTGAAGTGGATCCCTGAACAAGACTCTGGGTCTCAGGCAGAAGATGTTGAACTCTGATCTAGAGACTACTGCTTTTCTTTGGTGACCTACCACACACAGGAAGTGTGTAGTATGCGCTCCTGTGAGGACCTTAATGTGAAATAACCCTCATAAGCTCCCACGCTGACTGACTTCTCTATCTGCAACCTTACGGCTATGTTAAAAAGCTAACCTCTATATCGTAGTCAATGGATGTGTGTTGTTTGAAGTTGTATGGAAGTGATCAGATTTGGATACAGACTACTGTACGTTATGTGTTTGCCTGTCTGCTGTTCAAGTATTACTAAACTGTGTAAAACTTCTGTTCATGTGTTCCTTTTCAGGTCTGTTTACCGTTACAGGATGTACATAATGATCAAGTGCAGTGCACACAAATAAATAGTAAACAGAAAAGAGAATTCATCAGGTTTTATGTGTCTCTTGGTTTTGATCACTAGAGGGCAGCAGAGTACAACATATAAACTACACTACAGCAGTGTGCTCATTGATGGAGCAAGTTCATTTAAAAGTACCAGTACAACAATCTAAAACTACCCTAAAAGTCCTGTTCAAAATCTTACTTAGTAATAGTATAGAAGTATTATTTGCAAAATATACTTAAAGTGCTTGAGTGGTTCCCAACCTGGGGGTCAGGACCCCTTCAAAGTGTCACAAGATGGATCTAAGGGGTCATGAGATGATTGATGGGATAAGAAAGAAGAAAAAACAACATTCGGATACACACATTTCTATTTCTATTTTTTCAAAACAGTGGATAATTTAACCTATAAGGGCCTCAAATAGTACGTTTAGAGGGTAAATCACACTTTGGTGGAAGAGCTAAAAACTCATTAACATCTGAAACATGATGAGCGGCCTCAACCAGACACTGCTTTCATCATCATCATCAAATAGATTGGGAACAATATGAGTTTAATATTTTTACAATGCGTATTTAATGCAAAACCATAATCAATTATTATTGAAAAGTAACCACTAACTAAATATGTCAAACAAATGTCCTGTAGTGGAGTAACACCAGATGGAAATATGACCTCAGAACTGTACTTAAGTTCAATACTTGACTAAATGTACTTAGTGTGCTTACAGGAATATTAGACACGAACTTTGTGTTGTTTTAGCTCTCCTGTTAATCAACAGCTAGTGATATCATCCATGAGTTGAAACCACGTCATGTCTGTTAGTTGGAAGTCAATGTGACAACAACCTTTTCCCTATAAAAAATGTCTGCTTTGTGCTTTAAAGGTGCAACGTGTAAGATTTGGCGGCATCTAGTGGTGTGGTTGTAGATTGAACCAAGTGTACAACGTGTAAGACTGCGGTAACGTGAGCCACCGAGTGCAAAACCGCGGTAACACCTTTCACCTCACTCAGAAGCCGTCCTTACCATAATAACGCTACTTTAGGAGCAACGGAAGTCGGACGGTGGCTGGCGGCACAGCGGTTTTGCACTCTGCGACTCACGTTACTGCAGTTTTACAATCTTGTCAGAGAACTACGGTGGCTTGGTAAAAATGTGAAAGGCTCTCTCTAGAGTCAGTGTTTGGTTTGTCCGTTTTGTGCTATTCTTAGTTTCAGGTGATTATAGACTAATGAAAACATGGTTCTGAATATTATATTCCATTACCGCTAATAGACCCCCTGAAATGTTACACACTGTTCCTTTAATATCAGTGATTCAATATATATCATGATTTAATCTCGGAGATAATCCCTCTCAGAGGAGGTGCAGCATTTCAACACTGATGATCATGAAAACAGACTGTAACAATACGCTGCATTACAATGCAGCTGTTCACGAATTCATCCCCTCTCATATGTGACCAGTTAGGGGGTTAGGGTAAGTTTTCCCCTGGGGCCCAGATCCGGGAAAAACGGGAGTGCAGTGTCAGTGTTTGACTATCCAGGAAGAAATTTGGGGTAATTTAAAAAAAAATCCCCCCCAATCAATGATTCATTGTTAAAAAAAAAAAAGTTACTGCTGCGCACTCTTCAGATTTTCCCTCCTCTAACTCTCTCTGCTGACGCACTTCCTGAGACACACATTCGGCTCTGATGGATGTAGATCATCAGCATTTTTATGTACACCATTAGGCACAAGTCTCATAGATGTGAAGCTGTTACGCACACTCTCAAAGAGTTTTGAATAAACATCTTGATATCAGCGAGGAAATGGGTGTCTTTTCAGTGAATGAAGACATCCTCACCATAAAGGGTTAAAGGTGCTGCTGCTACTAAATGCTAGATTTAACATAAAACGTATAAGAAAATGACAATAATTATGAAAATGCAATGGAGAAACTATCAGTGCATCTAATAGTAGTAGCTGTTTTTCTATGTTTTTACATGTAAGCCACACCTTTTGTTTTGAAATCGACTTTATGTGCCTTATTTCTATGATGTGTTCAATTTGTTCTAATAGTTTGCTCCTGATTCTACCAATCTGTTTAATAATGAGCCTGAGAAAAGCATTTGCCAAAATGTTTGCGCTCACGTTAGTCTTCTGCATTACAGTAAAAGAAAAAATATACAATGAATGAACACTCAATTTTGTTGGGTCACCCCTATATGCTCATCATATTCCCTAAAAAGTGAGAAACAAACTTGATTTTCAATACTTAGACTTCAACTTTTTTTAAATCGTGATATACGTACAGGTACATACAGTACATGAATTGTACACTGGGCTGCTGTAAAGCGCCAAGGGAGCAACTTGGGGTCAAGTGTCCGCTCAAGGACACTTCGACACGCTGACAGAAGGAGCCGGGGATCAAACCGCCATCCTTGCGGTTAAAGGACAACCCGTTCAACCCACTGAGCTACATCCACCTAAAGAGAGGGAGAGCTTCCACTGGGCTGACTGCTTTTAATCAAAGTTTTACCATTTATTAAGGTTAAATTAAACCACATATTTCTCACAGTATGAATGAGATACTCATCTTCTAATTGAAAAAAGAGCATACAAAACATTATACTGCAAATATGCTGACTTTAAAAAGCCATAATTCGCCGCAACCCTCCCAGTGTCTTCGGTGCATAACTGAACAGGTGACTCATCTAACCATGACTTACTTTTCTGTCTGCCCACTGAAAGAACAACTTGATTTCATCTGTGCATCCCTCCCAAGGTGGATAATGTAGCTTATAAACCACCTATTTTATTCAATATATTTATGATTTTATATCTTAACTGATTGATCGTATTGTAAGCGTAGTGTTACATACATCTGTGGCTTATTGTTTACAACTTCGTCGTCACACTGCACAATTAGATTTGATTGTCTGCATTTAACAGGAGAGGTTCGATTTAAAGCCGAGCTAAAGACTGACATGCTGTTCCTGAAGTGTTTTGAATATATTCAAGGCTCAGTGGGACCAGGTGCTCCTTGCTTTCACACAATAACAGATGGTATTAAACCGAGAGAACATTGTTTTTATGCAGTCAAGTTGTGAAGGTGAATAATGACTAAATGATGCCTCTCGCTCTGTCAAACACTACTGTCAATATACCCATGACGATTTAAGTGCTTCACAAGACCTCCTGCGGGAACTGACTGTGTGTAACTGTGCTTCTGTGAAACCGGATATGTCTGGAGAACAGTACACGTTCTGCTCTGCTTAAGTAGGTTTAGTAAATAAATAAACTTTAAAAAACACTTAGAGTCGTACAAGCACACGATGTACTGTTTTTATCTTAAAGGCAAGCAGGGAGACTCTCATGTCTCCAGAGATGTCTTTTTGGAACATTAAAATAAACATTTTTCACGTGGCCTCTCCAGTGAATGGTCATTAATAGAAATACCGTGTATTTTTGGATGGTTTATTTGTTTGGAAAGTCTGTTGTTCAGCTTTCTAGTGTCACTGGCCTTTTGTGTTGTATACTGTTAGTGGTGTAATAGCGTGTATGTGCTATTGAAATCAGTGAATCAGACCTTCAATGTTCAAAATATCAATAATAGACACAACATGCTATATATTTATTGCAAAAATGCTTTCTGTTTGAAAGTTTGTTCACATTGTTTAACTAACAATAACCATGAGAGGGGAACAACAAAACAACCGAGCAGATCACCACCATCTTAGTTTAGTGTTATAGCATGATAGCACAATGATTTACTAATTAGCACTAAGTGCAGCTGAGGTTGATGGGAATGTCATTAGTTTTGCAGGTATTTTGCTCATAAATCCATCCAAGTCATTAATTATCTGCAGAACATGAATGTCTGTATTAAATTTCATGGCAATCCATCCAATAACTGTTGAGATACTTCACTCAAAACCACAAATGTCATTGTCTAGGAACAAAGAATGTCTGTACCAAAGTTTGTGCCAATCCATCAAGTAGATGTTGACCTGCTGGTGACGCTAGAGATAAAGTCAAAGGGATCACCAAAGTCATTAGGATTCATCCTCTGGGATCATGGATGTCGGCAATCCGTCTGATAGTTGTTGAAATATTAAAGTGAGGACCAAAAGTGTGGACCAACTGACCAACAGTGCCATCTGTCTATCTTACAATACAAGATACAAGATACAAGATATTTATTGTCACGCCGGTTGTACAGGTACAAACGTGTGAAACACTTTTTGCGAGGAAGCGCCATTAAAATAATAAATTATATTACATTTACATTGCAATTGCATTTACATTACAATGATAAAAGGAAATACTTTACACAAGGGCATATTAAGAACATATACAGGCATATTAAGAATGTATGTATTAAGAATATATACAGTATATACAGTAAAGATGTGTTTTGTGTAAGAATGTGTCGAATGAATTATAGATTTAATTCTTCCTGTATGTCCTTTGCATAGACTTCATACTTAGTAGATGTATTGCTCAGGACACAAGGCAGTGCAGTGTTGAATGTGGTGTAATTTGGCCAGATGGTGGGACTATAACAATGAACTTTACATTTGGGCTGTAACGTTTTAACCATAAGTCTCTAAAACTAAAATACTAAACTAAAACCAAAAAAATAAAAAATCCTTGATTTTGTGAGTCTAGACGAATCTATTTATATAAAGGCCCAATTGATTTGTATACTACGGTTCTCGACAACGCTGATAGCAGCACTTCTGCGGGCCAAGCAATCAGCCCGTTCCGGACAAGCATGTGCTCCGAACGGGCAGCGCACTAGTACATATAAAGCTAAATCACAAGCATGGCTAAATCATCATGAGGGGAAAAACAGGAAAGCAGCCTGATTAAAAATCCATTGCTTCTCGTTATAATTTTCATTATGTTGATCAGCAGGCAGGCTGGTTGAGTCTGTATTTTGAAGTGCTCTCTGGCCTCCACATATTTTAGCAAGACCACAGTGACATTATCAATTAATATTTCCATGACCTGCACTCCCTGATACTCTCAAAATCTCTCAGCAACGTCATCTAGTGATTAAAATGCAGACCGAAATGTCAATGCAGATTCACTCATGTTAATCTCAAGGTTGAGGCTGGGGTTGATGGGGGTTGTTGACCAACAAAACAAATCATGTTTTAGGGAGCTACTTTGCAAATCATAGATTAAAAGCAATCTGTTTTATGTCTCTGTAAAGCTCCCGAAGATGAAGCGTTTCATTATGATTGTTTTATGGGAGAATAGTTTTATTACTGCAGCTCTCTTTGTGCTGAATCACCCACTTTCAGTGTATACTGTATTTCCACACAATTGAACAGACTTCCTGTGCCATCCTTTAAATGTCGTTAAACATCACTCTGATATAATAAAGTGCTCTGATTTCCCAGTCTATCTAAACTCTCCTCGCTACATGTAGTGACTTGATAGAAGGGAACACTTTCCTTCTATGTGATGCAATAAGAGTTAAGGATATTGTGTGTGTTTGTGTGTGTGTGTGTGTGTGTGTGTGTGTATGTGTGTGTGTCTGTTTGTGTGTGTGTGTGTGCACGCATACATTAGTAGGAATGTGTATCTTGCATGCCAAGACAGATATTGCTGCCTGGGAGAGCAGATTTCACACAGGAAACAGAAACATTTGATTTAGTTTCAACATTATCTTTGGCATTTCCTGCATTATTGCTTCTTTCACAGATCACAACAAGCAACAGACAATGAGCTGATTTACTTATATATAAAGTTTAAACTCTCAGTGATCAGTAACACTGGATAGAGATTATCAACTCCCAGAAAGAACATGAGTCTTGAGAGCAAACCTTGACGAGCAGCTAAGGTTCCCCACTGACAATCACCACCACCAGAGAAGAGACAAGAAACCGAGAAGCCACGTAGTGGAACCACCTGATTAACTACTGTACATCCAGCTGCAGGGAGACGTCCCTGACCTCTGCCCCACCATCCTGACATGTTCTAGGATTAAAGAGACGAAACATCAATGAAGGATGGTTCCCAGCTGAAGACCCAGCAACACATGAGGTCACCATTTCTGACGGCTGACATCAGAAAATGTGACCTAATTTTTTAATTTAAAGATAAATTCAGAAAACTCTAAAAGAAAAGTAAAAGATAAGTTCAGTGAGGTCACATTTTCTGATGACATCCGTCAGAAATGGTGACTTTATTGGTGCCTTCAGATGTTCACGAGAAGAGTCCATATGAACGCCCCTCTTGTGGTATTCATAACCTCGTAAATGGAACATTTCTGAAAACTCTGAGTTCACGAGTGACGTGTTTGTTGACGTCAGAAATGGCGGAGGCCATCTGACGATGAGTGGATGGAGAACCAGAGTAGTGCTGCGGTCGAAAAGTTAAAACAAAGGAAGTCCTAATGTCATGGTGCCATGGTGAAACTACAACAACAACATTTGTTTATTGACAGTTTGCTATATGTTTACTGTTCATTTCACGAACGGCCAAATGGTGCGTCGCTTTAAATGTTGCAGCCGCAAAGAATTGTGGGACGGCATTATCTCCTTTCCTTTCGTAAAGGATGGTCCAGTGTATCCTACGCTAAAGGATATAAGAAAGGAAGCATTGAAGCACCTTTCCTTAACATTTAGAGAATTCAAACAGCTCTTATCACGGCTGCTGCTAAGATACCTCCAGGTCATTTCACTCAGTTAGGAACCTTCCTATGAGCAAAAAAGACTTTTTGACCGCAGCCTGGATCTGCTATGGCTTTGAGGAGTTGATGGAGGCAGCTGTGCAGACTGGACAGGTGACGTAAATGAGCTGTAATGAGGAGGAAGCCACGCCCACACCTCATACAAACAGAGACACACAAACAGATTTAGCCTTTAAGTGCCCAGACTCCATATAACATTATATTTATGCAGCACTTTTCAAAACAAAGTTACAAATTGCTTCTTTTAGGTGGCTAAATTTAGTTTTTCTGCTGTCTCCATCCACAGCACTGTATTGCTTTGCTCCCGTGTCGGTACTCCTGTCTGATTCTCCAAGCTGGGGGAATGCCGACCACCATACTGGAAGTAATACACTGACTATGGATAAGTATCTCATACAACTTGTACTTTACGTGAATATATCCATTTATATATCTACTTCTATTGTAATAATTATTTGATAACTTTAGTTACTTTACAAATAAAGATTTTTGCATACAAAACATATGAAGTGCTTATAAAATATGATGCTTTGTTAAAAATTAAACTACCCAACGGTTTATACAAATAGAGCTGAAGCGATTGGTTGATTAATCGATTAGTTGACAGAAAATGGCAACTATTTTGATCATCGTTTAAAAGCCAAGCACCTGCGTTTAAGGTGTGAGATCGTGTTTTGGCTTTATACAATGAATTATAATAATATATGATATAAAAGCATTCATGACCTCCTTGTGATCACATTGAAAGAGAAAAGAAGATTGTTTTTATTGTATTATTACATCCGGCGTTGACATTAGCAGACAGGAAGCCAGGATGTTTTTGTAAAAGTCCCTCTTATCTCTTGAGTCAGAGTGTCAGAAATCATGTTTTTATGATGTTTGTCTCGAAAATATTTGGCTTCAATTGCTAAAATATATGTTTGGCTTCATTTTGTGTCATGAATACTGTGAATTAGCACAGACAAAAGGATGGGATGAAGAAGTCTCTTCATGTAGCAGAGCAGTTTAGATAACAGTGACTCTGCAAATGAAAATGTATCTGAAAAAACTGATGCATGAATGATATGTTTGTCCCAAATGATTAATTAGCCAAATTAGAAGCAGAATAGGACCCACAAAACACTGACTCATTTCTGATTACTGACTAACTTGTGTGGACTAAGTGTAACACAGTACAATATGTATGTACACATAACCTTTACCGAGTACTTTAAAAGATACCAATGAGCTTTTTTGTAATCTGTAAAATCACAAACCACTTCAGGTGTCATGCAGGTCAACTTTCTAACTCTGCTGACAACAGCAGAGTTTTGGTATCTTACTGGCAGTTTAAAAATAGTGGTGTCCCAGAGGGCTCTGCCACTTCACAAGCTTCGGTTAAATGTCACATGCAGCTGTGATGGAAACTAACAATGGCACTATGATAATAACTTTTACAGTCTATTTGAAATAGAAAGGCTGTTGTTGGGGTTTTGTTGCTATTTGCTTCTGGAACTATATTTATCTACTTCTTCTTTTAGGGTTGATCTGACGCATTGTTTAATCTTAAATTTGATTCATCACTTCCTTTGCACATTTTAACATTTGTTGGCCTCTAAGGAAAAACACAACACTGACATCCTATAAAGTTGTTGTGATGAATGTGTTAGCAAACAGGTTTTTTTTTGCTGAAAACAGCTGCTTGAAAACAACATTATGAGAGCAGTGAAAGTGAAGTTTGCGGCCTGAAAAACCAAAACAATGAGCTGAAAGATGCTAAAATGTTCTGTAGAGCTGTGGGCTGATAATTATCTGTGGGTTCATCACATAGACTGCATATAAGAAGTGGACGTAATCACGTGATGTCACCCATTTGTTTGTGGACTGCCACTTTGAAGCCTCGAGTTCAGCATTTTGACCGTCACAATGTTGTTTTTTGCAACCAGAAGTGACACGAGAATGTGGAGCTAAGTACAACTGAACGCTGCATAAGACATTTTTAGTTGACCAGAATGATAGAATTATCTTTCATGAACTGAAAACACACTGTGAAAGGGTTAAAGCTCTACGACGAAAACACGGACAACTCCCAGACCAGGCAACACCGTGGTAGAGATCAATCACAAGGTAGCCACACCCTAAAGCATACCCTGCTTTATGGTCTATTTGACTCTAAATGGGACCATAATTTACTAAATGAACATCATGCTGTATTGATGAAGACTTGAAACTAGCGATTGAGACCATAAGCTCATGTTTACAATGTTTACTGAGGTAATAAATTAAGTGAGAAGTAGGCTCATTTTCTCATAAACTTCTATACAATCAGACTTCTTTTTGCAACCAGAGGAGTCGCCCCCTGCTGGCTATTAGAAAGAATGCAAGTTTAAAGCAGTTCAGCATCGGTTTCACTTTCGCTGGTTCATCACTACAACAAGCGACTTCTTTCAGTTTACACATAAAGATTTGACCCATTAAAAAATATTGATTACAGCAGCTTTAAGCTCTGCATCTGTTGTAAGTGTGCAGGCACTCAGTTCTCTGTCACCTTGCAGCAGCATATTCAGCTATAGAGGTTTCTCTTCTCACTGATAAAGCAGCATAAAGAGAGTTTGCTTTGCCTGGTCGGGATCAGGGGGCTGCTGTCAGGCAGCTTTTGGCAAGAGTGCGTCAGAGGTATTATGGGATCAAATATCATTCGTCACTTACACACACACAGGCACACAGAAAACCCTTCTGTACTGTACCTCGACTAGAGGGGAAAATTTGAGGCGACCACTGACAGAAGGGCAGGCTTGTCACTTTGATGGTGTTTATCTACGGCTCTGTGAAATCCCTCTCTACCAACAGCTACGAATATACACATCCAGTCCATGCTTATGTACACAAAAATAGAGATGGCTTTTATCCAGTAAACTGTAATCCCCATCTACATTTAGAGAGTGCATACACACCTGCAGATACACAGATAGTGCAAACACATTGCATGCACACAGTGGCCTGTGTGCAGTGCTGTGGCCTGTGTGCATTGGTGTGTATTCTGACACCGTGGATCAGAAATAGCTCCTCATACCCAGAGACACACTGCTCCACATAAAGCTCTCTGTTTGTTACTAGAAATGTTCAGGATATCAGCTGGAAGGCAAACTTTATTTCCCATGGTATACTTCTGGAGGTCTGTTGGTGTGGAACAGCTGGTGAGTAATTGTTCCTAAATATTATATTACAACACTTCATGAGACGTTGAACAAACGTTGTGAGGTGAGTTGCGCCCTACGCACGCTGCCCACAATGGCTCACCTGATTTGACAATTGTGAGCTTGCTTATTGTTTTAATACAGTCACTGGAGTTGTTGTAGCATTGCCGTTTGTTTGTGAGAAGAAATGATGAACAAACACTGTGGGCTCGACCTTGTGTTTCTCTTCAGTGTCTCTCTCTGTGTTCTTACTTTCTCTCATTAACTACCCTGAGCTCTTTGTTGCAGTCTATCTGCTGCTTTCTCTGTCTGCATTGTTACTCCACCTCCATAGTTTTTGCTTCAAATTTTAATGACGCAGTACAACAGGAAACACAGACATCGTGACAGTTTTGTATCTTTAGAAAATCTAATTTAAAATGTATTCTTTTTTTTGTTGTTTTAAGTTCGAAGCGGCTAAAAATCCATATATAAAAGAATACTTCTACATTTCGGGAATTTTTTTCTTTTTCTTTCCAAGAGTAAGATGAGAGTATCTATTATGTCTCTGTGTTAAGTATACTGGAGTCAGGCGACGTATCCTTATACAACGGTTGTATGATATCTTACAGTACGAAAAGTTATCTCTAATTTTTTTTGTGCGTTTTCCTACGAATGTCCAGCAGCAAGTGATGCGTATGACAATTTTTGCTCCAGTCTTTCCAAAATAAACTTTGTTTGACAACTTTGTTAGGTTTAGGCGACGAAACTACTTAGTTAGGTTTAGGAAAAGATTGTGGTTTATGTTAACCCCCTGAGACCCGTGATCCCGACTGACTTTACTGTCTTTCAGAGGCTCTAGTAGGTTCAGTTTAAGGACTAGAATGAAGACACAGATATCAAATGAAATCAGGAAAACCAAAGGAATCCATTGGTACCAACTATGTCGTTGGGCTAAATTTTAGCGAGGAAAAACTGCCATGGCCTCTGACCTCAAGATATGTGAATGAAAATGGGTTCTCTGGGTACCCATGAGTCTCCCCTTTACATACTTTATGATAATCACATGCAGTTTTTTTCATGCTGTATAAAATGTGTGTTGTTGTTAGTCCCCATTTCATTGTAGTGAGACCATTTTTTGAAATTTGACCTCACTGTATAAAATGACCTGTGGTGACCTCTAGGATAATCACAGCCTCATGACACTTTACAGCCACAAACTAGAGACCTAGAGCATTCAGAGGATGGATGGCTTACCTATGTAGATTGGCAATAAGGGGGTTTCTTAGCAGTTTCCACAACAGAAGTGCTCGCCATCCAATCGCCAAATCACCAAATCACAGCATGGCTTGTTCTTCTTCAAGGTCTTGATGTCTTAATGTGGTATTCTGGAGGGATTATTGATCATTTTTATCAATTCTCGAGTGGTAAAAAATCTGTTTAACAAATGGTAAAACAGCTCTCTTGTTCAGACTGCAGTATCTGAGGCTTCACTAACAGCGAGTTGAGATCAGGTGCTTTGGCCACAGACACATTTCAGACAAGCCTCGGGCCAAAGCCGTCCAGTCTGGCCTCAATCGACAGTCCGGTGCTAGGTAGAGACTCCGGTTTTTCAATCTGTGTCAGAGCTAACAACCGTGGTCATTTAGCAGGGGGCCATTTTGCTGCCAATTGGATTTATTTAAACTATAGGAGTGCAAAGGGTGAGGCTATGATCACAGAGATCTCCATGGTGATGAGGGGCTTCTGTACTGTTTGCTCAGTTGTACCTCCAGGGCTGAATTTACACAGGAGCTAAAAGTGTAAATGATTATTTAACCTTGTGCTGCTCCAGTTCATCTTCATGTTAATGCTGTAGCTTCCATTAAGGACACTCAGGTCTTTTCATTGTGCGGTGGAGCGGTGGAGGGCTGAGGGAGCCACGCTAGAGACCACTGGCAGGTCAGCAGGTGGGATGGTGGC
>CAKALG010037583.1:0-11029 GCA_916700815.1 Helicolenus hilgendorfi | reverse complement strand
CATGTGGTCCCGGGCCACCTCCAGCCAGGTCTCAACCTTGCCCCTGGCCCCTCTCAGCTCATAGATCACTGCTGACACATCAGTAATTGAGCTGGGATAGATAAGGGCCAGCGGACAAGACCCCGGGGTCTTGACACCACTGAAAAGCCGAGAACAAACACAGCGTCTCACCACACACTCTTATTCTCTCGCTCAGTCCGTCTGTTTAAACCCCAATAGGACTTTGGTCTGAGCTGCAGTCGAGATTCAAGTCTCAAGTCATGCATTTATGCATCTTATGTCTTCTATTCATTCTGAGGCTACAGCTGTCACCCTCTTTGATGTCTACAGTCAGATCAACAAGTGTTGTTCTTTTGTTTACTACGAGGTTTGAAAAAGACACCGTCCCTGTCGCTGCTATGACACAATGTATGAGAGACTCAATCTACTCAGTAAATGCAGTTCAGTCCCAAAGCTGCTCGCTCACTGTTGCTTTTTCGTAGATACCTGTTCTCTCCACTGCAAGCAGATCGTCATTCAGAAGCTGAATTCTCAAACTTGTTGGAGCCAGGGACCCCCTACAGGAGCCCGAGGATCTCCTCATAATCGTAACACCAATCAAGCATAATGCTTACTACCATTTATACTCTTACTATTGGAACTCTTTGTGTTCTTAAATTGTTCAACCTAAATACTTTAGACCTGTTTGATAGTGACAATCAGAAACACATTTCAATTTGAATCGTGTTAACACCACTCTGTTTTGCCCTGATATTCCAGGTGCTTTATAATCAGATGTCGTTTTAGCTTGGCTGGCTTCATGCCGTCGCTGTTCTCAATAAAACCAAACTCGATTTAACTGTCATCATATTTTCTCAATTTAGCTACTTTGGGATTAGCGTCACTCAACGATGTGGACTGACTCAAATATTTCTCCATGCTTGCCGGCGGGCAACTTGGCTAATAAGCTAAGCTAAGCAGCAGCAGGAACAGTTCGTTACGTCCTGAGTGAAGTGTCTATGGCCCAAAGCTAACGTGGGTGGGAGTAATGGATTATAATTTATAGCAAATTATTTTGCAGACCCCCTGACAGAGTGGTTTAGCTTGAGAGGAGACATTCAAATGTAAAACTTGGACAAACCACAAGAACAGGCAGCAAACTGTCATTTACAAAGAGGTAACTGTTAACATTTAGGGAAAGACGTAGATGGTTGACAGCCCCTATTAGCTGGACTCATTCCTTCTGATACCGTATAAACACGAAAGATAGAAACTGAAACTAATGCTAATAAACTTGATAATGTTGGGTTGACGTGGCAATAGGAGTGTTTTGCTTTAACTTATCATTGAGAAGTAAATGTTGATTGCGCAATGTAATGTCTATAGAATAATGTCACCATCAGTGTTTAGACTGGTTCCCTATCAGCCTCGCTTTCACGAGTTTTATCTGTCTTTATCTTAGCACTGAGATCGGGGGTTCTAGTTCAAATTGGGATTCTTACAGTTGTTGATTGCTTTGCTTATTGCTACATTCATTTCTGAAAAAGAAACAAACATCTATGATTCATTGTCAGTTTGATAATCTAAACAACGTTAGCTAATGCTAACACTAGCAGCCAGAAACAAACATAGAACACGTTTTCTTTGTCTTGGTTCTGGTGAAACTTACTATGTTCTGTTAAATCTGATCTTGTTGTCTTTGTGACAGCGGTGCCAACAATAATACCACTTGGAAACGCTGGTCAGGGAAAAGTTGAAAAGTTGTCCTTTGCCACTTTAAGGCTAGCTTACCTTTTTATAAAGGTCGGCTTGTAAAACATCTATAAACATTACATAGATAGATATTTGTAACACTTTGTTAATGGATAATAATTGGTTTGTAAACCATCCATAAACATTATGTGGATGACTAATATAAAGTTGCAACTTATGAACTTATTATTATGTCGGCTGGGATCGGCTCCAGCCCCCCCGTGACCCCTAACGGGATAAGCGGTTGCAGATGAACGGAATGAACGGAATGAACTTATGATTATAATAACTTGTTAAATAGTTAATAAATACTTTGTACAGCATCTATAAACATTATTTAGATAGATAGTTAATACTGTGTCAATTGTTAATGATTGATTTCTGGTCCATCTATATATGTAATGTTTATAGATGTTTTACAAACAATTTCTTAAAAGTTTACAAATCATTTGGTAATCATTAACAAATAATTAGAATAGTATATAAAATGTTATAATGTGTGCAACAATAAACTGGTAATAAATACTTTACTATATGTAATCAGAATGTAATTGTTATTGTCTCTTATCAGCTATGATACAACATATCATTAATAATATAATTGTTTTATATTACACAATCTAACATAACATAAAAGATAGCATTACTAATAGTAAACATTATTAATTATCATGTCATTGTTTGTTAACAGTAAAACAACTATAAACTAAGTTTAAATAACTATCAATTTACCTTTTATAAATGATGGTTATTATAAAGTGTTACCTTTGGTTTTTATATCGTTGTTCCGAGAATCATTACGTTTGACATTTTGCAAACTGAACAATTCATTAAAGCATTAACTAATAAACTAATCAGTTATGAAAATAATCAGTTGCAGCTATTATTTTTTTTAACTCAAACATGTTATCATCACTGTTTGAACGTGTTTTCCCATTAGTGTTAAAGGTTCAGGCTAAAGGAGGATCGGGGTTTAAATAAAGAGAGAGAGAGAACACGTTGTTAGCAGGACATACAAGCGTGATAAATTTTCGTTCGTCCTTTGTCACTGAATACGTCTGGGCCCATATGCTGGACTACAAAGCTACGTGAAAGCAGCGTTTAAAAAGCCAGGCCTACCACATTAAAGCCTATAACAATCTCTGTTCATGGTAAGTTATCACTCTCAATTAATCACCTCCCACAATGGGATTTCTGATGTGTTCAAGCCCCCTGAAAGCTGCAGGTCAGGCCGAGGGCAGACTGACTCTCAGTTCCCCATTCTCCATCCCCTCACTCCCCTTTCACTTTATCACATCTCTCAGCCGCTGCCAACTGAAGCGCCTTTACATTTTTCTTATTCCTCCAGCTCTCTGAAAGAATGAGAGAGTCAAGCATCACACACCCCAAAACAAACACAGAGAGATAGATGTAAGTGTGGAGATGTGGGGGCTTTATGTGAAGCAAGGGCCTCTGTAGTCTGACGGACTGACTGGCTGAGTGGCTGGCTGGCTGAGAGCCTTTCTGCCTGATTAAAACCCCTCCCTGGTCATTCCACTGGGGCTGTGTTAGCCTATGAATGGTATTGTATTGTTAGGGCTCTCCCCATTCCTGCACTGCTGAATGGGTTTAACCACTGGTTTAGATTCAGTTACACGGTTTTGGTTGAAAGTGTCCCCCTCCCACCGCTTTGGACTCCATGGTTCCCTTGACTGACCTGTTTAGAAGCTGCCGTGGAAATGTCATGTCGCCCCTCCCATGGGCCGGACCCGACATTCACTTTGATAGGTAACAAAAAAATGACTTGGGATGGGATTAGACCAATGGCTCTTTTTAACCACGATGAATTGCCAATTTATGGTGGAACGTAACAGTGTGCTGATGGAGGACTTTGAAGTGGAGGATGCGGTGATTTATTCTTTATAGGACGACCATTGATGGGGCATTGGTGGAAAGTTAAATATCCCCAAAAACAGAAACGAAAGAAAAGTTTCATAGCACAAATTTTGGAAACTTTTATTGAGAATATACAGATGTATCGCTCTACAGTAAACATAGCACACATATGTCATTCATTAGAGGCAAGTAGTATAGCCTACATTGCAAAAAAAGTTGTTTTTCCATATTAACCTTATTTCTTAAAACAATTGTAAGTTAAAACTCAACCTATATACAGCATAAGAGATGACATGATAATCAAGACGAAAGAATAAATACATGAATTGGGAATTATGACAATATTTAGTAATAGTGTGTAGCCCACAGAGGTTGTTAAAAAGAATGGTAGAAGAGGACGTTATGTATAAAAAAACAAAAGGATGTTTGTTCACCATAAAGCTGATGTTGAGATGTGAGAAGTATGCCTTTAACTGGTCACAGGCAGCCATAAAATAGCTTGAACTTTGAGGTGAAATACAGAAGTTGGAGAGTTGTGACAAATTCTAATTCGGGGCCAGGAGATATCGAGGTATTTAACAAACAAGTTGGGGTTTTTTGCCAGCAGGAGAATGCAGTTTCACACTTTAATTGCATTAGGTGTTTTCAGCTCAACTGGAGTGGAAACACAATGTTAATTAGCCAGGAAGTCAATGAAAGTCAATGAAAACTCAGGGGAAAGTTAGTTTGTGGCCACAGTGGGAACCTTGGGTATTCAAAGATCACAGTGCATAAAACAATTTGACAGTAGCTGATGGTGAATTCATTTTTGCTTTACTCTTGTCTCAGATGTCAAGCTGTTTGAAGATATTTGATCTAATTATCTCAGCAAATATTTCTTCGACCGGGGGATCGACGGCGGGTCTATGACACAACCTCTTCCGCAAAGTGGGTTGAAATGATGTGCAGGTTTCTAGATCATCATGTGTGGATAGTGACCATACTTACACATTTAATTTGGACACACAATTTGCAGTTATGCTGCCCCAATTAGTGGGGACAGGATATTACGATGTTGCAGCAACACATACAGACCTAAAAGAGAATCTGCATTATTATGTCAAAACTTGCTAAGTACAGTTTGTTCACTATAATGACCCAATTGATTACCCATAAGCAGACACTTACTTTAAGATCAAGATAAAAGATGAAGATAATTATACTTCAATGTACCCGTAGGGAAATCTGTTCTGGACTCCGTCCTGTAGTTCCACAGAAGATAAAATCATACCACACATAGCTTCCATGTGTCTGTGTGTTTCGAGGTACGATTATTTTTAACCACCATCATTTTCATAGCAGTCCGTACCAGATGTTATCCCATATCTTATAACACGAATTTCTACCGAACTCCACAGACCCTAAAGGTTTTTCGTTGGAAATTGTCGCACGTTTAAAAATAAATACAACCGCCCCGTTAATACAGGGTGTGGGTCTCCCTTTCTGTGTGTCAAGAGAGAAAACTGCTTTTTGACCGCAGTGAACATATTGTTTTTGAAAGGCTAAACGCCAACAAATATGGATTGAAACAGAAGATTTCATTAGTTTTTGCTACTAAGTAACAAAAAATATATATTTTCCTATAGTTTCACATACAGACGTTTGTATAAATTAGTCAGTAAGTGTGTTATTATTATTTTAATTATACACTAGCAAATCTAATTTTGAAAACCTCAGAGCAGACAAATCCTGGTGCGCCCACTGAGAGCTTCATTCATTAGCCCCGTTTTGGACTACCGCTGTCCATTGCACCCACGTAATTGAATCAGTTTTGTCTTGTGTTACAAAAAACGGATATAAGGTGCAAGTTAGTGTGCAAGTTTTCTGTACTTAACGCTTTTTATCGGATGACGGATTAAAAAAATGCATACAAAAAATACGGACTTGGTGCTCAAAGACTTTAATTCTGTGTAAAACATACATCTGCTGTTGCAGAGACTTTCAACATGGGTCCTCCAGCTGAGTGAATTGTCAATATGAACCCATTTGAACTCATAAGAGCAGAGCTGGTAACTGGTATACTGAATAGTAAGTTCTCTACTGTGTTCCTGTGCTGCTGCTGCCAGTGCATGCTTGACTGGTAGACTGAAGACTAACCTGTAGCTTTAGTGCCTTTGTGGTACACAAAACACAGAGGAATGCCACCAGGGCTCTTTAAAGGAATTGTCTCTGTCACAGACACATAATGAGGGGCATGGGAGGAGGGCATGATGCAGGCCTTTTCTTTACATTTAGCCCAGTTTAGAAAAGGAGAAGCTAAAACGATACAATCCCTCACTTCTTTAATCGGATGCAGCCTCGGTTGTGGGAAGTCGGAGGGCCCCCCTGCTGTGTTGGAGGACTTTTCCAATAAAAACTGTCAAGACACAAACAATTTGGTTTATTTATGGCTCCTTAAAGAACTGGCAAAAAGGAGCTCACTTCCAAGAAAATACGCACCAACGTGTTTCCTAAAAATACAGAAATTCAAGTGAACACACACACACACACACACACACACACACACACACACACACACACACACACACACACACACACACACACACACACACACACACAGGGTCAGATCCAAAAATTCCCTCAGTCCATTTCCCATCAGTCCCCCCGTGCGTTGGAATTCGACAAGCCTATAATCAATTAGCTGTTCCCACTTCATGTGGCTGTCAATTAGGCCGGCCTCTGATTGGGGATATGACTGCTTTATTAGCTGATCCAGCTGCCCTCCTCCTCTGCTTACTACACTACTTACAACTAGTAACCTAATAACAACATTTTATTTGACATTTATTAGACAGATGCCTCCTACTCCAGCTCTCAGCACAACATGATGGCATCTCGACAAACAGCACTCTTTTGACTTTTGACTTGTGAACTCTGAGAAGCATTTTTCTGAAACCTTCTACTCGCACTTTAGTCAGCACTCCAATCTGCATGAACAATGGCTGCATTACATTTTCTTTCAGCTTATTTGAGCTGTATTTGATCTCTTGCGATGTGGATTCTCCTGTGGCAGTAATGGAAAAATGCTACTGCGTATCAAGCAGACTTTTGTGAAAGTTATTATAATATTCCCATTTCATATACCAAATATTTGGTTCTTGTATAAGAGACTAATATAAGTGACACATTCATGAGGCATTTGTGTTGGACTTGCTGGGGCAATCCACCCTTTTTACACATTAAAGGGATAGTTTGGGTGTTTTGAAGTGGGGTTGTATGAGGTCAGTGTATTACCAACAGTATATGGAGTTTGCAGAAACACACAGGAGTACCAGCACGGGAGCAAAGCGATGTACTGTTATGAACGGGGGCAGCTGCAAAACGCATTTTAGACACCTAAAAACAAGGCGCACCTAAATATACTTTCACCTCTTTACCTCGCTGTCAGACGGCCCTTTCCAACAGGTATCTGAAGCTGATATATTGCTCTCTTCAAAGACACCAGACTCCATTGAAATTTTTTTAAATTTTACCTGGGATGGGAATGGGAGTTGCTGGTCGACCGCTGCCTCGATCGGTTAGTTTGTTTGCGTTATTGTGTGACTCCGGTTAATCAGGACTAACCAAAGTCATAGTTTTGACGCGTAGGGTCGCTGACCAAGCTGTCATATTTGACGAAGTGGGAGTGAGAATGGCGGTATTCAGTGTGTCCTTTACCAAGGCAGAAATGAAGGTGTGGATATTGCATTTCAAATAAATGTGCTCTCCAAATAATTCTACATCTTTAGATGCATGACCAATGTCACTTTGACAACACAGTATTCACAGTGAAGGTTTACCTTTCCCCCAAAAAAGTTTCTGCATCATTTTCATACTCTAGTTAAATGAACAGGAAATGGATGGAAACCAGTGGATGCCAGGAAGGTGGGCGGAACACATTTAAAAAATGTGTAGATTACAGTATGCTTTAATAACTCTTCAGTAATATGTGACTTTTTGCAAATGGATTAAAAAATGAATTCCCAATGTTAAGATGCTTTTTAACTAAATAAAACACTAAAAAATCTGGATTAAAAAAAAATGAGCTCATTTTAACACTCTACAGTCTTAAAACCAGTCAGCACAATGTGGAAATTAAAAGTTGTAAACTGGATTTATGTTTCAATTTTTATTCATTCTTGGTTGACAACACTAAAGCCGCTTTGATATCAGAAGACAAGTCATAATAATACTGAGTTTTATAAAAGGCTTTGTGTGTCCTTCAGGCTGCTCCCACACATCAGTGTGTCTCCATGGATACTGACTCTAGGTATATATTTTACAGCCTGTTGAAGCAGCTCCGGAGGGTTTCCTACTTCACGTCTGCCTCTCCTTTCACAGCCATACTCTATTGGTCTGCAAGAACAACACATATAGTGTCGCCGCCGAGGCTCGCTGTAAAAGTAATTGGTTTCATTGGAAAGTGGATAAATAGCTGTGGCTGGTTGCAGAAGGGCTTCCTGCCGAGTTTGACCGCTCCTGGGTTAATCACGGTCCCTCTGAGGCTGGAAGCTTTCCCAGTCATCAGCACTGGCCACCAGCCACTGGGAGCTCTGACTTACAGCAGCCGGCTGGGGATCAGCTGCAGGAGAGAGGAAGGGACTGTTAGACCCTATGACGATGACAACATTTGTTATACTTGCTATTACGCCTACACCACTGTCATCACTACACATGTGGGAAATATGTCTACTAAGCACATATTTACTTGATTATTTACATTTTGTGAGACTTTCTTATCTTTTCCATTTTCATTGAAAACAGTGTAACAATGCTGTTCATCCATCGTACGTGTTGCAAGTGCAGTCAGTCTAAAACTATGTATTTATTCTTCTCTGACCAAAGTGTTAATTCTCCCAAAGAATTTAGTTAGCAGCTGGACAAAAATATTACAAAATCCTATTGGAATGGCTGTCAATCAATTAAAATATTTAACCACAATTAAACGCATAATTGTCCATAGTTAATCATGATTAATCACACATTTTTTATCTGTTCAAAATGTACCTTAAAGGGAGATTTGTCAAGTATTTAATACTCTTATCAACATGGGAGTGGGCAAATATGCTGCTTTATGCAAATGTATGTATATATTTACCATTGTAAATCAACACAAAACAATGACAAATATTGTCCAGAAACCCTCACAGGTACTGCATTTAGCATAAAAAATATGCTCAAATCATAACATGGCAAACTGCATCCCAACAGGCAACAACAACTGTCAGTATGTCAGTGTGCTGAATTGACTATGACCTGCATATGATTATCATAAAGTAGGCATGTCTGTAAAGGGGAGACTCGTGGGTACCCATAGAACCCATTTACATTCACATATCTTGAGGTCAGAGGTCAAGGGACCCCTTTGAAAATGGGCATGCCAGTTTTTACTCGCCAAAATTTTACGTTTGGAGCGTTATTTAGCCTGTTTTGCGAAACGCTAGTATAACATGGTTGTTACCGATGTATTCCTCAGGTTTTCTCGTTTCATATGATGCCAGTATCTTCATCCTAGCTCTAAAACTGGAAGCCTCGTAGCACAACAGACTCATGGACACACGTCTGTCTGTGGTGTCATTGTGTTTTACATTGTTTCCACACTTCCATTGTGGTTATATAATCAGTTATTAGCAAAGGACACAATAGTGCAAAGAGTGAGTGGACAGAGTGGTGTATGTGTTATCCTGAAGGTTGAGCCCGGTTCTTTTAGTCCACATGTGAAAGCATCCTTGACTGAGACTCTGAGCTCTAATTTGCTTTCAGTGAGCAGACCAGTACTTGCAGAATACAGGATTGAAATACAATTTCAAAGGGACCTACAAGACAAAGAAAAAAAATGCTCCAATTCAGCTGAAACATTTGTCTTATTCAGTCTATCGTTACCACATCCTTAGAGTTGAGTCAAAGTTATAATGACCATTATTCTGCACATTAATTTAGCCTAAATGCAAAAAACAAATCAATTACAACTACATTTTGACAAATTTCCTAGATATCTGAAAATCCTAAATATATTGTCTTCACTGTGTTTTCTCATGTTCTAGAAAATACTTGGACTGTCAAAATGAATAACACAAATTCATATTAACGCCACTAATTTCTTTTTTCTTTATACTTGCAATTTTTAGGTTGTATCAGTCTCAGTTTTAAAACTAGAGTGCAGATCCTGGCATCAAATGAAACTTGAAAACCAGATGAATCCATTGGTACCAACCATTTCATACTTGTCATGAAAGAGGCTCAATAATACTCCAAACTTAACTAAATTCTGGCGAGGAAAAACTGTCATGGCCATTTTCAAAGGGCTCTATTGACCTCTGACCTCCAGATACGTGAATGAAAATGAGTTCTATCTGTATGTCTGCATTTCCAATAATAAATATATACATACATTTGCATAAAGCAGCATATTTGTCCACTCTCATGTTGATAAGAGTATTAAATACTTGACAAATCTCCCTTTAAGGTCCATTTAAAGCAGATAAAAAATGTGCGATTAATTCAGATTAATTAACTATGGACAATCATGCATTAATCGCGATTGAATATTTTTATCGATTGAGAGCCCTAGAAAATACATAACTGAAAAATAAATAGATAATAAAATACTGTCTTCAGCTTCAAGTGTCTCTGGAGAATCACCACTTGTTAACGCTGAGATATTTTCTGTGTGACTTATTCTGAATGAAAAACATTCACAAAGTCACAAAGTGACAGATCTGCAGGTCCTTCCAGTATTTCAGCATGCACCACACACCAACAGTGACTTTGCTCTGCAGTCTTCCCCAATCTGACCAAAACATAAGCTGCCCATTTTCAGCTCCATAAACGCAGCCTTTTGTTTTTGATTGATTTGACGTGCGCATAATGCTGACTCTCTCCATCCCCATCGGCTGACTGAAACGGCCTTTTTGTGCCACTTGACTCCCTCGCGCACACACAGCTGCATTTGTCTTGCAAATCCATCCCCGCTGCGCCGCGTTCAGACGGAGGAAAAGAGAGCAGTCGGACGTCAGTGAAGTTCAAGCCAGCGAACAAGCGGAGAGGCTGTTCTCCAGAGCAGCCGCTTTTTGTTCCATATCAGAACAGAGCTGGTGAAAAATGATGCATGCTTTAACACCTCTGAATCCTGGCAACTGACAGAGCAGGGGATGGGCATGGGGGGTGGATGATGGGGGAATAAAAAGTAAAAAAAAAAAACTTTTCCTTTCCCTGGAGGCTGAAGTCAGAGCTGGAGGAGAACAAAAGAGCCCCGGTCTGAGTGTCCTCTAGCGCACGACGGGGATCAGCAGAGATGGATGGAGACGCACACGTACAAACGGCCGTGACTGAAATTTGCATATTTGTAATTTATCACTTTTTGTGTTTGAGTTATTCAGGTTTTTTTTTATAGAGTTAAAAAAAA
>CAKALG010037580.1:0-11982 GCA_916700815.1 Helicolenus hilgendorfi | reverse complement strand
CCCTCCGTTGCTCCGTTGCTCAGCAATAACACTCAGCTTCTCCCTGCTAAAGAGCGGCGAGCGGACCAGACCAACATCCTGGAGGAGGCGGCAAAGCGGCGGAGATGGATAACCACAACATCCGGTCACGGTTTTCAGAATAACATCAGCAAACATGATGCAGAGATTTGTGAGTCAGTGATATGTCTCCTTGAAGTGACAGATTGTGTATCAAGACAACCATATGTACAAATTGTCTAGTGACCACAGATTAAGCAAAAATGTAGTTCAACTAAATCTATGGGGAAAGATTAGCACGTGGACATATAATGCATTTCTATGGATTAGCATCTAGACAACAGTGATATGAACGTCAGGACAGAATTTGATTTAGATGTTTAGGTGTTACATATACATACATACTGTACATACATATACATATATATGTATATATATATACATACATATACATAAACAAATATATTTTTCCACCTACTTGTTTGTACGTAATACTGTAGTTCTATGATTATTTTAACATTTCTTTGCAGCTTTGTTGTCCCTGTTTTTTAGTTGTATGTCTATCGCTATCTTGCTGTAAACTGTGTGTACTGTAAGTACATGGAGAGCAACTTAAAGGTCCCATATTGTGCTCATTTTCAGGTTCATACTTGTATTTTGTGTTTCTAATAGAACATGTTTACATGCTGTAATGTTAAAAAAAAAAGTTATTTCCGTCATACTGTCTGCCTGAATATACCTGTATTTACCCTCTGTCTGAAATGCTCCGTTTTAGTGCATCTCAACGGAGGTGCAATGGTGTTGCGTTGCTAGGCAACAGCTTTGGTGTTTACTTCCTATCAGCTGATGTTATTTACATACACTGCAACAGGAAATAAACTGGGACACATTTAGAATGTTTAAGTTTAAAATTGTGTAAAGGCCTAAATATTGTATATTTGTGACATCACAAATGGACAGAAATCCTTATGGCTTGTTTCAAACACACAATTTCTGACTACGGGCTGTGTGTATTTCTCCGTATTGAGTGTTTTGATAGTTTAATAGCATGTATATATCACTTAAACCTGCTTTATAATATAAAAGACATGAAAATCTCCCTTTTTACAATATGGGACCTTTAAAGACCAGAGTCAAATTCCCAGTATATGTATACATACTTGGCTATTGAAGCTGATTCTGATATTGATCAATTTAACTATAAAATTATAAAAACATAAATGTGAATGTACAGGGCTTAGCTGGGGAGCTAGTGCACCCGTAGTCCCACCACAACTAAAAATATAATATAGATAACAATATAACTTATCAATAATGAAAAAATATATTAAAAAATAGCTACAATTTTATGTCCTAATGTCCCTAAAGAAAATTAAAATAATAACAGTTTTAACATATTGACTTCTTTCCAAAATGTCATCATAATTAAGGCGTATGTTTCAATTATTGCATCTAAATAGAACATTTTAGGCTTTGTTATGTGGACCACATTTGTGTGAGCACTTCATATAAACAAACAGTGTTCATATGGCTTCAAAACAACATTGTGCAGATTTTATTTTATTTTATATTTATATGAAAATATGTCATTGAGACAAAAGATTGTATTTTGTCCTTTAAAGGTCCCATTTTAATGCTTATTTTCAGGTTCATACTTGTATTTTGTGTTTCTACTAGAACCTGTTTACATGCTGTAACGTTAAAAAATAACTTTATTTCCCTCATACTATCATCCTGAATACGGCTGTATTTACCCTCTGTCTGAAACTCTGTTTTAGCGCATTTTGACGGAATTGCAACAGAAATGCATTGCTACGCAACAGCTTGGGTCCATGTGTACTTCCTGTCAGCTGATGACATTCACACACACTGCAACCACGAATAAACTGGGACACATTTCGAATGTTTACATTTAAAATTATGTCAAGGGTCTAAATATTGTATATTCGTGACATCACGAATGGGCAGAAATCCTGGCGGCTTGTTTCAAATGCAGAGTTTCTGAATACGGGCTGTGTGTATTTCCCTGTGGATTGAGTGTTTCCATTCTTTCACAATATTTATATAGGAGTTAAGCCTGCTTTATAATGAAAAAACATGAAAATCTCACTTTTTTATAATATGGGACCTTTAAAACATAAAAAAATACAAAAACTGGTTAATGCTACCATGTATCATTGTTAAATTGTCTATAGCTTGGGTGAAATGTTTTGTAAAAGTACACTGTTGTTACCCAAAATATGCTTGTCATAATAAATTAAGTTTTTTTATAACTTGTTTGTTAAGTTTGATTTCTTATGATAAATTGTACAGGATGAAATACAACCTACAGATAAATCAGCAAATAAAATGCCCTTCAGATGTCAAAACTGACTCACTGTGCACAGACTGAATCAGATGATTAGATATGCATCTTATGTCTTTTTAATTTTCAAAAATATAGCTTTTAATTTTGAAAGCAGATATCGTAACTTCCGCGGTTTTACGTTTCGTCTCTGTTTAGCTTGACACAGTTGATCCTGAGCAGCGCCTGCGTCTACACTATAACCATGGATGCTTCCAACGCGGCCAGAAGCCAGAACCGGGAGGGCGGGTTTCCTGGACTCACTGGTCACGTTTCAGGGTCCTTTGTGACTGTAGCATCAGCTGGGCTGCGCAGCTGGCGATGGTATAGATGCTGAATATAGATAGATAGTATAGATAGTATAGATGCTGAATAAAGGCAGTGGCTGCTGCACGATGCGCAGCTCAACTCTCGGAGGATGCCCGGGAACCAAACAACTACAGAAAAGAGCCAATTAAATGAGGATGTTGCAATACAGGAACATTACATCATTACCTTTACTTGGCTCATTCCGCTAAAGCAAACAGTTTTTAAACAGTTTATGACTATATAGGCTACTGTTGCAGTGATTAAGAGCTTATTAAACCTACAGACACCTGAAAAGAGACAGCATAATTAATACATTTGGAGTTTACTGAAATGGTTTGTTTACATGTAGCTACAGATGAAGAGAATCTGAGGAAATCTGCACCATGATAACGTTACAAAATTTTTAATTAAACGTGTTATATGCTGCCAACAATTTAATGTAAGCTTTTAAATATCTTAAATATTTTTTAAACATGCACCCCCACAAAAAAAGAGTGTAAAACATAACATCATCTTTTTTCCATCTAAACAAATTCAAAATCGAAAACTGACTGCTCCCGTAATTTGTCTGGCGTCATGACGTAATGACGCTCCCTCACTGTCGACGTGAAAGCACTCGGTTTAAATATCTGGAAGTACCGGCTGACAGGGCGGAGCTTTTGTTTGATATTTATTTTCGAACATCTGATCCTATGCACTTCTATTTTGTAATTTTAGCTATTATAGGCTACTTCACTAGAGTGGGCTTTTAATCTGGAACACCGAAATCAACCATTTTTGTGTTTGTTTTAAAATGTGTTGTGTCTTTATTAGAAGTAACGTCATTTTTGTATAAACATCATGGGTAAGGTGTAACCTGCTTCTTCATTTGTATTATATTTTAAACTTTCACAAAGGGGTTAATAATAATATGTATTCTGGATATATATTTGTCCTTCAAATGGATTTATTTGTGTATTTACCTGACAGTATCGTCATGGCGGCAGACTTTGTGTTACAAATCGAGCCCCCCCTGTCCGTTGGAGGGGCGTTGTTAGTTGGAGCAGGAATGTGCAGCTCGTGCTATTACTAGTAGCGAATAGACGGACAACATGGAGGAGCCGCGGGACGTTCAAACCGTTCAAACTACCCGGAGAAACGGGAGCTGCAGGTCGTTGTTCTCGGCCGGTTCCTCGGTGGTTATGGAGATTAAACGGAAGAAAATAAGACAGAGCACATTGTTCCTGCAGACAGAGGTATGGGTGAAGGGATAACGTTACAGACTGGTGTTGTGTGTCGCCGTCAACACGAATCATAATGTGACATGTCAGTTGGGGGGGGGCAAAGGTCAACGATACTAACGTAACAACGAGCTAATATTATAAACGGTTCTTTTAGTTTAGACAGCTACAATAACAGCTAGCTCGCTCATTCGACAGGCTGTGCTCAGATAACTTGCTAATGATAATAACTTGAATTTTCTGTCGTCTGTCTCAAGCATTCACACACCAACACACACCTAATACATCCAACACACACTGGCTCTCAGTTCCTCCTGGGGAGGCGTCTAGTAGCAACCTCATGCGTCTCTTTAGCTCCTCTCCAGTGGCTCCCTGTGGACTTATAAAACAATAAGTGGAAATGGAATAGCTGTTTTTTGTTTACGTTTTCATTTTTATTTATCATTGTTGTAGGTCTATGGTACGACGGAGTATTAGGGCCACATTGAGGAAAAAATAAATAAATCTGAGATTTCGAGAATAAAGTCATAATATGAGAATAAAGTCATAGGTTTAAGAGAAAAAAAGTCGTAATATTATAAAGTAGTAATTTTACGTGTTATTTTCTTTTTTTTCTCGTAAAGTTATGACTTTTTTTCTCGTAATATTACGACTTTATTCTGTTAATCTCAGATGTTTTTTCCCTCAATGTGGCCCTTATACTCCGTAGTACATTTGCTCTTTGGCCCTCACTGCATTATACTTATATGCTATATACTTAGACTATAAACTGTGTTACCTTCATCTCAATGCTCAAATGTTTTGCGGCTCCAGACAGATTTTTTTTTTTTTTTTTTTTGCCTATAATGGCTCTTTTGATAGTAAAGGTTGCTGACCCCTGCCCTGGGACAAAGCTAGCTGTCTAGCTGGATGGACCAGTTATCCAGTACTGGAGTCGCCCCTTCTAACGTCATTTAGCTCCCTGAAACCAGAGCTGTGTAACGGCCCCTTTGCATTGTTGAATGTTACTAAGCATGTGCAGTAATACTGCTCTTCTCTTCTCTTTGCTCTAACACCGCTCAAACTAATGTCATTTCAGACCAAAAGCATGAGGCGATGCCCAAGTCTTCTGAATGACAGTCTGCAGATAGTAGAGGATATGAATATGTTGTACATACGACAGATTTCTAGGAAGCTACAGGTGCAGATTTTAGTTTGCAATATGGAGATTGATGATGTTTGTGTCTCTAAAACAAGTGCTTGTATATCTGAGTTTCACTTGACCATGTAAAACCCTCTAAGACCAAATTTCCATACCAAATTGAAGAGGTGGTACTTTGAATTTAGTTTGAGATAGGGATGCACCGATCCGACTTCTAGTACTGATCTGATACCAGTGTTTCATTAATAAGCTGTATGCCTCACTGTGTGGAAGTGACTCTGATCCTTCTTTTATGTGAGTGTCAACATCAGGCTTGACTTAAACATGGATTTCCTAACTATATAAAACAAAATGTAATAAATAAATACATGGATATAAATGTACTGAATTATTTATTATAAAATAATAGATTGTACATCAACAACTTGGCAAAAAATTAATAAATTATTTTATAATTAATTAATGAATTACAATTCAAGTGTAAACCTTTTTACTGGAGCAACAAATTGGTCAAAACTTAAACAAGAATGAAAATTCCACTATGTAGTGTATATAATACATAAAAATAGAACTGAATTGAATAGATCGGCCCCATTGTCACTGATCCAGCTATTTGAGTCAGTATCTGCCCGATATCCGATCCGGTATATCGGTGCATCCCTAGTTTCAGACCAGATTATATCAGACATCATCATACTCCATTTAGGCCATAAATATGTTAGCTAGAACTACCCATTCACATTCATTTTTCCTGCCACTGTTCACTTGTTCTTTGCAGCATGCCATCCATCATTTCCATACTCCATGCTATCCAAATTGCGTATGATCTACATAAAGTCATTTGATCACTATTTCGTCCCATCTAGCATAGGCCTATACAGTATTATTAGTGCTTTTCATAACCCTTTCTCCTCTTCTGCATGCATCATTTCACCTCACCACAAAAAGTTGCTCTTGAGGGATGAAAAGAAATTGGCTTCACTGCCACAAGTCTGACATTTTTACCCACCTGGTTGTACCTACCTTCTTGTGGTGGCAGCTACCAGTGGCGCCAGAAGATCACATTTCCTGAGAGCCTTGTAATATTTGATTGTAGTATGTCTGTCGTTCACAAGAAACTCTGAAAGCTTTAGCTACATTTGTGCCAGAAAGACTAGGCCTTTTTGTTTTGTGCTGCACTCTTTCCTCTTTGCCAAAAAAAAAAAACAACAACTCATATTCATTGGCAGGCAAGGTTAAGTGCACTGTAGAGCCAGGAAGAGGTTGCAGGACATCTTAAGTGTTCTTGTCGGTACATAAAATCTATGTGCATTACTCAGAGTGATGTAACACCTTTAACACTGGAAGTGATTTTTTTGTTTGCCAAAAACAACATTCAAGGGCAACTTCACTCTAACTCCACTGTGGTCTCTGGTTTCATGATTAGAGCCTATTGTTCGATGGACTAACACAATTCAAAATTGCAAGCTGCTGGTTTGTGTTTTGATGTGGTTCATCATTGTGTCACTTTCTCCTTTGTATGTTCTGTCCACAAAGAACACCAACATACAAGAAAAGCTTGACTTTGAGATACGAATGCGGGAGGGCGCCTACAAGCTGCTGCTCGCCTGCAGTAAGAGAGAACAGGTTCTTAACGCCTCCAAGAACCTGCTGACCTGTAACACCAGGATCAAGGCTTATCTCACGCAGCTGCGGAGGAAGAAAGAGGAGCAGGACATGATGGGAGCAGTCATGAGGTGAGGAATTGGGTGCTTAATGTGTTCTCGGGTGTGGAAGGTGTCTTGTAAAAGTTTTTCCAAGTTGCACAATTGCAATCCCTGGCATTCAGTTTCCGCACACAGAAGATATATATAGACATAGATCAAATTGTAATATTTTATAAATCTCAACTTCAATGAAGTAATTATATTTGGGGGAAAAGTGAGGCATGACTTAAGACGGGTCTGACTGTGTTTTGAAAATAGGGTTTAAAATTTAAAGGTCTGTTTTGTTGCTTTTGTTGATACTTTTAATGGATGTAATTTTAATGGTAAAAATTTCATTTCAGATTTTCAGATCCAGTTTCAGATGACCATGTGCCCTGTAATGGAACTATTGCAATGTCTGGTAAGATTGATCCCCTTTGCCCAGAATAATTCATTACTGTTGAGTGTCGGTGCAGAAAAACACTGATCCACAATAATGAAATGATTTAATTGTTTTCAAAGTAATTTATTTTCACAAAATGGATATAGAGAATTTAAAAAAATGAAGGGTAAGTGATATTTTTCAACCTGGACCCTATTTTCTCATGTTTTTGTGACTAATGAGGACAGCAATTTCTGAAATTGGTCCAGTATTGAGGGATAACGCTGTAACTGGCAGCCAAGTAATGAGCGGCGAGGGCAAGTGAGCAGCGTCAGTGTAACATTATGTCCACTAAAAGTGCTTGTTTTTACCACTGAAAGGCTCAGATTGTTATAATTGTCCTACAACATTATGGGAAGAACCCCACAGAGTAATAAAACATTTTCCTTACCTTTTGCTTGATCCGGTCTGTTTGTTATTGTGTCGAATTCAAAGACCTCATCCACATTGTAGAAATCATCTAAATAGTCGGCCATGACATTGAAAATCTTTTAGATAACACTAAGTTACGCTTTCTGTACTCCAACACAACAAACTCTGCCGGCTGCATCTCACGTTTCCACCATGGATGTACTCCAGTATTCCACCGCTGTCTTCTGGCAACAAGTCACCTCGCCAGATTTCAGAACGAAAGAAATGACCTAAGTTACCTTTCAACTCTGGAGAGTGTTTTTGTTAATTTACTTTTGTCTTGTGTTGATTTAGGGCTGCGCATTCCTTTGATGTGGAGGGATTCAGCCTACTTTAACAACAGAGGGAGTAAGTTTGTCCTTATTTTGCTAACATCCATGCCTCGTGTTTAGTTTTGCCTCATTTTAGTTTGAGGATACTTGCTGTACTAACACACACTACGCATCCCCTGTGTTTATTAGGCTCCCGTCGAGTGGCGGTGTTCTGTGTGATGCAGATCGGCTCAGAGGTGTTTGACACAGAAATGGTGGTGGTGGACAGATCAGTCACTGACATCTGCTTTGAGGGAATCACCGTCTTGTAAGTATTTATTGTACATGCCCAATATGCATGCAGTATAATACACTAAGGCTGACCAATATGGCCAAAACCCTCTATAACGATACGGTCATTTCATATCTTGATAACGATATACAGCACAATATAGCATGTTTTCTGGTAATTCATAATGAAAAGTACTGAGTATTTTCTCATTTCAGGAACTTGAATGCAAAATGAACGTAATTATTTTAAGTGAAATTATCAAGAAAAAATAAATAAATAAAAAAAGACTTTCTAATGTGAAGTTAGATCATTATTGCCTTGTTTGGGAATATTATTTAGACTGGACCATATAACTTCTAGCTGGTATGTACATTAAACATCAGGATCCAAGAGCCATTTAACCATTTATTGAGTGAGGATAATGGGGGGAGGATGAAGCATGGATGAATGATGATTATTTTTCTGTACAATAAACAAATTAAATCAATATATATATATTCAGGGTTGGGAATTAACTTTTTTTTTCCACCTACCACTGTGAGCATTGTTTTTTTTGGCTGGTGAGTGAAGCAAATCTAGCATCAACTTACTTATTTTTACCAGCATTTGGCTGGTGGCTAGTGCTAATTTCCAACCCTGAATTGCCATGCTTACCACAATTACAAATAATAAAAAAGAGGTACATAACTAATCTTACATTATTAATCCATCAACTTCTTAAGGATGAAATTCTTTCACGTTCTCCATCTGGATCCTAATTATAACAAACATAAGTAAATACCAGTTAACAAATATTAAAACCCTTACTGGGTTTGACTTTATCTCATAGGTAAGTGGCCTATAGCACATAGGCCTACTTTGCCTGTCTTGCTTGAAACAATATAGAAAAATATATACAATAGACATGTTTATATCGTTTTGCCGATTTATATCACATTGCCCAGCCCTATAATACACTTAAAACAGCTGCACTTTTGGGAATCCCTTTCGGTGCTGCTGTACAGTGGAGGAAAAAATGTGGACTTATATTAAGAATATGTTGCTGGAATTGTTTTCTTTATTTAGAAATATGCAGAATAATGAGTAATGTGTTCTTTTTTTCTACAAACACTGACACATCTATTGTTAGGGGTGTTATTGGTCACAATTGCTGTGCAACAAAATGTAGTATTTAAGAGTCTTTAGTGTATTTGGTTGTTTTTAACGTGTTTATACTTTTATTTTAATGTTTAATGGAAATGTCTCTGTCCTCTCATAGTAAAGAAGCAGTTCCTCAGTTTGAGCTGAAGGTGGAGTTGTGGAGCTGTGCCCTGGAGGAAGAGCTCACGTTGGTAAATACACCAAAGAAGCTGGCCAAGAGACTCCGCAGCTCCTTTGGAAAGACCGCTGGGAAGAAGCTGTGCCCTCTGCTGGACAGTCCAGACCCCGACACCTTCCTGCAGTACAACCCCATACCGGTGTATGTATTGTGCAATCCCATAAAACCCTTTACAGACTCTTGGCTCTCGATTTAAGACTTTTGCAGTCGGGAACAAACTGGATTATGGCTTGTTACTGGAAGGTGTAGCTGCAGGCTCACACAACCGCTTTGTCAACAAATCACACTGACTTAAACCAATATTTGGGGTTATGATACGTTTAGCCTTCGGATATTGGTTGCATTGCAGATTTTTTTGCGGCAATAAATTGAACTATTTTTTTTTTTTTTTTTTTTAAAGTGCCGGCTTTTAATGTTCCCATCTGTATTTTATTTGTACTTGACAGCATTTAGAGCATCAAGTGAATCTCTCAAAGTGAACATCTGTAAGTGATATAGACCACCTGTTCAGTGAGAGAAGAAACATTTGGATCATTAGGCCTTTGAACATGGAGATAAATTACACAAAGCAAAATCCTGTAGGGCACATGTTGGTGTTAAAGGGTTAGAGTCTTTGTATACTCACGTATCTTTATTGTTAGGGTTGGAGTTGCGCATGAATCTTTTAGGGAAGTCAAGAAATGAAAATAAGTCAATGTAGTATACTTGAAATAATGCTAAACTCCGTGTATGTTTGTGTGTGTTTCTACCTGTACCAGTGGAGCCAAGTACAGCCTGCTGGCCTACACTACGCTGTGTCTGCCTGAGGCTGAAGGCAGCTTCCAGTCTCACTCCCTCATGGTCCTCCAAGATGGTAAGAAGCAAAGGCACAGAAATGTAATATCTGGGGATATAAAAGGGGATTATGCTTTTTAGTCACGGATTTGAATCGGTACAGTGGTAATGATACTTTATTTTTACACCATTCAAATTGAAATCTAAAATTAAACAAAAATAAACTGTGATTGAAGTTCACCTTGGATAACTTTTCTTCCGTTATGTTAAGTTATGCAAGGTTTTATTCAGCTCCTGCCCAAACAAGAAAATGGCCTGGTTAGCCTTTAAGGACGCACAGGAAAAGTCACTCTTCTTTTCCCCTTTTATTTTCAATCCACTTCGCTGTGTTTCGTTGTTACAGTCCAGTTTTTCAAAACGAAGACATCTGCTCTTTAAATTGGACAGTTTCTCATTCACATATTCCCATATGTCAATCGATTAAAATATTTAATCGCGATTCATCACATGATTGTCCATAGTTAATAGTGATTAATCGCAGATTAAGCATGCGTGCTTGTGTGTCAGTGTGCTGACTTGACTATGACTTGCCCCAAACTGCATGTGATTATCATAAAGTGGGCATGTCTGTATAGGGGAGACTCGTGGGTACCCATAGAACCCATTTACATTCACATATCTGGAGGTCAGAGGTCAAGGGACCCCTTTGAAAATGGCCATGCCAGTTTTTCCTCACAAAAATTCAACATAAGTTTGGAGCGTTATCTAGCCTCCTTTACGACAAGCTGGTATAACATGGTTGGAACCGATGGTACAAATAGCTTTAAAACTGAGCCCTACGCAAGTTGCGTTAAAGCGTTAAAGAAATTAGTGGCGTTAAAATGAATTTGCATCAACACATTATCGTGTTAACTTTGACAGCCCTGATGTATTTACAGTATCTCCATTTAATTATACGTAATCAAAATAGAAAATAAACGTAATTCTGTAAACGCAACAATGCTTAAACAATAATATACACACTCATAACCAAGACAAGTCAACTCAAAATAGGGCTACAATCAAGCATGAATCAAGCAAGCCAGCTAGACTGATATGTATGCTGCTTTGCATCACTGATCATCATTTGCTATTACATCAACAATATCAAATCATTAATTCCATTCCAGTAGCGTTGTTTTGGTTAAGCCACGAGCTGAACATTCCGTGCTGGGACGCCAAGTGTCCATGCAGGTGTTCTGACTTGACTATAATGAGCCGGCTTTCCACCTGATTTGTTTTCCTCTCTCTCCAACGGTGCACCAATTCAACAGCTCAAGCAAAGAGAAACTTACAGATTCAGACGGATGATTTTTTCCTTTCTCCTTGATGTTATTTGAGTAGTCCATCTTCTGAGTTTTAGCTCAACACTTTGCGTGAGTGAATAAATGGATAAGAAAGTGATTGCTCAGGCAGGTTTTTTGTTATCAAGCTCTTATTTCAGGAGTAAAGTTCTGGTATGAATTTGCACCATGGTATATCAGTGTTCAGATCCACAGGGCATATTATGAGTTATTGTTATATAAATGCTCATATGACAAGAAGTTATGTGAAGCTCGCTCATGTGTGTTAACAGTATATCTTCTATAACTGAAAGAGTTGTTTAATCATGTGGGTTTTACCCTTTCACTCAAGACTGGAATTATTCATAATGAGTACCTTTACATAAATCATGCAGTACTTTATTAAGATTAATGTCTGCTGCTCTTCATCCCCGCAGCCGAGTGGTCATCTTGGCTTCCGCTTTATGGCAACCTCT
>CAKALG010037572.1:0-12239 GCA_916700815.1 Helicolenus hilgendorfi | reverse complement strand
TGGCGGTCTCTGGCCGGCAGCTCGGACCTGATGAAAGGGTCCATCTTCTTGGTGGACACGGCGCTGAGAGTTTTGTGAAAAATGTCCCCAACCGAGGTGCTGCCGTTCAAGTTCATCCTTCTGTCCATCTACAGCGGTGTTGTTGTCAGGCAACGACGGTCGCTTCTGGAGACTCTTTATGAGCGCCTCTATGAGTTTCTCCTCTTGTGTTTGTTCCTTTACGAGTTAGAGTGAAGTTAACAGGCGACTCCACTTGTCAGCAGCTGAGGTGAGGAGACGAGGAGGAGACTCAGTAATAAGAGCTGCTCTCTCTCTACCTCTCTCTCTTTTTCTCACTCTCTCTCTCCTTTTCTCTCTCTTTCTGTGTCTCTCTCTCTCTTTCTGTCTCTCTCTCTTTATGTGTGTGTGTGTCTCTCTCTTTCTCTCTCTCTTTCTGTGTGTGTCTCGCTCTCTTTCTGTCTCTCTATTTCTTTCTCTTTCTGTGTGTCTCTTTCTCTCTCTGTTTCTGTGTCTCTCTCTTTCTGTGTCTCTCTTTCTGTGTGTGTGTGCCTCTGTTATCTCTCTCTCCTGCCTCTCTCTCTTTCTCTTTCTCTCTTTCTTTCTCTCTCTTTCTGTGTCTGTCTTTTTCACTCTCTTTCTGTCTCTCTTTCTCTCTCTCTCCCTCTCTTTTGCTCTCTCTTTCTGTGTCTCTTTCTCTCTCTCTCTCTCTCTCCTTCTCTCCCTCCCTCTCTCTCTCTCTCTCTCTCTCTCTCTCTTTCTGTGTCTCTGATTCACCTTCACTGGATCTCCATGAGGATCCTCGTTATGCACGAGACGCCTGAGTCTTTTTACATCATTATCTCGAGGCGGGTTATTAAAAAGGATTCTCCTATTGGGACAGAGACACCCTCTCCTCCTCTCACTCTCTCACTCTCCACCCAATCAGGTTCACCTTTTAATTAATGGCATTTAAACGATGACAAACAATACCTCGTGTGCTCTAGCTCTCCTTTTGGAGTGTGTGTTTGAAGCCCTCTGATCATCAAATGACCTGCTTCTGTGATTTGCTTTAGTGACTCTTCTCCCTTGTGTTTCCAGAGAAAAGTTCCTTTGCCTTTAGTCAAACTCTTATTCAATATTTAGAGTTTTGTTTCAGTCACAATTTGTTTAGTGTTGTTGTGGCTTTTCCTTCTTTTGTCGCTATGTTATAGCTCCTCTTTTTAAATGTGACACTTGAATTCAGAAGTAGACCTGGCTCATTGTTATCAAACTTGACAGGAGACTGCAGCAGACTTGAGATGCATTGATGATTTATTGTTTGTGAAAACTACAACCAGAAAATTGTATTTACTTTCAGGTTTTTTAGTTTGTGACCCCCAAAATGAGCATGCATTTCTCTGTTTCACTATTGTGGTAGTCTCTCAGTTGTCCCATGACATATTCTGCGCTGCTACTCCTCTTTACTTGTGGTCATACTGCCATCTACTGGATTGTGTAGTGTAGTACACCCAGAATAGAAAGTCAACCACGGTGCCATGGCATGCCAACATTACCAAATGCATATTTTAGGGCTGAAAAACAATATATGACATTCAAATTATTAATAAAATTAAAATTCTAGTCAAAATGTGGAGGTTTTCAATTCTACTGAACGTGTCCATAACAATAGCAGCTGGAAATGTAAAAATTACACTTAAATCTAGTGCTCACCCAAATGCTTTGAAGCGTTGACCGTTACCATGGTAATCAACCTCCAAATCAGTATTTGAATGCTTCGTTTTTTGCATTATTTTTATATATATATATAAAGTATGTAATCATACGGATCAGACGGATATCGCTTGTTTGTTGTGTGTAGATGTGTGTGAGTGTCCAGTAGTACGGCAGTGGCACTGTATTGAAGCTTTAAATACCTTCAAATATTTCTCACCGAAGCTTCGAAGCCCCAAAAATGGTATTCGGGACAGCCCTACTCAAATCCGTAATCCTTAACTTAATCCATTTTCTATAAGAGGTAGACCGATTAATCTGTTTAGCCGATTAATCAGCGTTGACAGGACGTCTTACAAACTATCGTTATTGGCTGAACTTGGCTCTGATAGTTGCACAGCCGGCACCTGTAACGCAGGGACGTACATCAATGTTTTGCATGGATTCTCCATACAAGTCAAGGTAGAGGGGAGGAAAACAAGCTATCTCTCGAATATATAATACGACACTATCAGTTCCTTGTCCACGATACAAGACAAGCAGACAGGAAGGAAAATAAATCATTTACTGTTACTTTAACTTACTTACCAATTTTCTCTCTTCTAAATAATCCAGCCACGTAAACACCCGTTCATGGAATCAAATCGCACACTTTAGGATCCTTCTAACCCGGGAATAAGCCCAAACCTTAATGGTTTGCAAGAATGACATTTACAATGTACGAGACGTGCAACATAAGTAATCCTGGCCAGTCATACTGTAAAACACAGAACAGTGCATCGACAATGCAAATACATAGAAAATGTTCCAATGATGTAATCCACCTAATCCTTCTTCAGGATATTCACTTACGAATGATTGAATGAAAGCTGGACTTCTGCAACTCATCATGGCTCTGTTTTCAAGCTTTAAAAAAATTTAGCCCGTGACGGGAGACTTTTGCCAATCAAAGGTCATTTCAGAGAGAGTGTTCCTATTGGCTGTGCGCCAGTTGATGGGCGGTGCTTGGTATTACCTCAACTGACCTCAGTCACAAACTTTCTCATTTTACAGCTAAACAGTACACTACAAGATGTTTCTGAAACTATTTGAGATGAGAAATGGGCATTACAGTAACAGAATATTGATTCATATTTGATCAGCGCTGCCTAGTTTGACCGGAGTCTGTGAGTGATTGACAGCCGCTCAGAGATGGCAGGTACCAGCTCAGCTCTGATTGGTTGTTTTCCTCCGGTCTGTGAAATCTTGCAGATGCCATTAGCAGCACTGGAGGACAACGGAGGACACAGAGGCACATGATTACCTGTCTCATGCACTACTGTCAGGATATAGTGACAGACAAACAAACAAACAAATAACTAATTTTAATCATATTTGCTCCAATTCTACCCACTGCAGCTTTAATATAAGAATGATAGCTGTTCACCAGAGTGTTGGAACAAGCAGATGCAGAATATACATCATGTTGATGCAGTGTGGACAAATGTTTTCTCTAACTTTGAAGCTGCTTAAAGGAGCACTGCACCCATTTTACACGTGAAAATGTATTTACTCGTTGCGAGGGGGGGTAGGCCTACTGCTCAGCCTGTGAAAACAGTAGTACAGTGTCTTCTAATCTGGTGATTGGTGGCATCTTGGGTCGTGTTTGAAAGATCAGATTTATAACAGAGAGCTTGTGTTACAAACTGGGGGCATGAAGATTGGAGGACATACAGTAAGGGGTGGGAATCACCAGAGGCCCCACAATCCGATACTATCATGATACTTAAATCACAATACAATCTTATTGTGATTTTAAACATTTTGTGATATACTGACTATCGCGATAATATATATTGCGATTTATTACCTTTTTTTAAACTGCAATTAATGCAGTTTGTCAACATCTGTTTTATCTAATAAGATGCAGTTTTCACTCTGTTCATCTCTGTTCATCTCACTTCACAGTCATTTTTATTGCAGCAAAATGGGACCAACACTGTCATAAAAACATAAATGTTACATCATGCAACTGACAAACTGAACGGTTTGTATTAGAGTCTACATTGTATTGGCAATATTAATAGTTTATATAAGAAAAGATTCTTGACGTCAGTGTATCTATATGATATTTCCACGCAAAATATCGCGATATTATGTTGTAGCAATGTTTTCCCCACCCTCAGACGACAGGGGAATTAGCAGGCAGGGACAATCAAATGAAAGTCACTTGTGTTGTATATGAACATTTTTGTCCTTCATTTTGACCCGTCGTTTTAAAAAATAAGTCTGAACTCTCCTTTTAAGGGAATTATATACGTTTTGGAGATTCATTTGGCTCATGAGTGTACAGCATGCACTGCAGTGGGAGCTGTCCGTGGTGCTGAACACACCGACAGCTCCACAGTTTACACCTGAGCTCCTTTCCATTCCAGAGAAGTCATACACAGGTATCTGTTAAGTTCATTGTAACCCGGGGAACCCCGCAGCTCACTAAGATTCAATAGGACCAACTGTGTGAACACATTCTTCTTCACCTCTTACACAAAAAGCCATTTCAGTAATTACGCTCCCCTAGAAACCATTTGAAGATACCAGCTGCAAAGCACCGAGGGAAAAAATGTCCCTCCACTTCCAAGTTACCATGGCTAGTCACCATGGCATGTGGGTTGTCCATATTAAAGGTAGTGATTACATTTGACCCCTGCCAATAGAAACCACAGTGAATACGGTGTGGATTTCTGAGATGTACCTTGGCAGCTACATGTTGTTTAGTTAGAATGGAGCTTTGTGGAAAAGTCTGCTCTGCCTCCGTCAGTATGTCACACTAAAGATGACAAAAGTTTACCAGAGTTTGTTCGGAATCCAAGTATGGTCCTGTGATAACATGAAGATACAGATAAATTAGTCAGAGAGAAGGTGAATTAGAGAGATTTCAAGGTGAAAAGCTGCAGAAATGAGTCACTGATTGTAGATGTGTTTGTCAATTTCAGCTTGCGTTAGCGTTTCTACAACCTTTAATCAAGAGTTAATGACTTCTAAAACAGTTGAAAGAACATCTTAGCAAGTGATCACTTAACTGAGACGAAATGTGGTCAGATACAAAATGGTTCAATAAGAAACATTGTTGATGTACTAGCTGTGATTTTAGTTCAGCTCACTAAAGACAGACAAGTCCTTTCTTGTCAAAAATCATCAGTTATCATAATAAAAAATGAGTTTCTAATTAAATCCCAACTCCCACATACAGTGATTTCTCACAATGTCTAGTATCCAACCTTTGTCAGGACAGGTGCTATCCACCCCTTTTTTTCACATTAATGCTATCCACCTACCTTTTGGCGTTCAGTTTAATAATAATATTTTGACAGGCAAATAGCTGATATTTAATATCCAAAAAACAAAGAAACGTGTTTTCTTGCTGATGTGCTGTTATGTTTTCACCGTGTTTGGGCTCAAAGAAGTTCTTTGCAGCTGCTTCCCAAACACAATCGACCAGTACGTGCTGAACACGTTCAAGGTCAATGTTTTACCCCTTTTCCCAGCATATTTCAATTAGCGTATATGTTCGGTCTCTCTGCTGAGGCTCCACGAGAGGCCATCAGGGCAGAATACTTGAGGAGTTATGATCTAACGAGTGGCAGAGACAGCCGCTTTATCCTGAGAAGGAAAGAGAACACCTTCATGGCCAATCAGGTCTGGCTAATGAGACAAGATGGGCCAGGACGCTGCCACAGCCATTACAGCCGCAGTCTGTCAGCACTTTGGTAATGAAGAGACCACTGAAGGCAAAAACTGTTAGGAAAGAGAACAAGCATCAATTTAGATTGGGACAAAAGAGGAGTTTAGACACAGGAGCGCGACAGGAAGTGTTACAACCATTAAAGAAACTACCAAACAGACAACAGGATGGATACTGCTCCATATCTGCACCACAGTAAAAATAATATACAGTAGTTTCAGATATTTGATCCACTTTTTGATGCACCAGATGTTGTAGCGTGTGATTGCACAACATATTTAAAGGTAGCTAAAGCACTAAATGCATTGTAAATGTGAAATTCATTAGACGTTTGCTGTCCATTTTTGCAGGTTTTCCTTAGTCGGACTGATTTTAATTAATCACAGCGGAATTTATTCAAACTTTGCCTATTTAAAATGATTGTCTTCTATATCCAGATTATTTATTTTTCTAATCTTCACCACAAGAGGGCAGACAATGACCTGTAATGTTGCTCATGCTGGAGGAGCTAAAGGGTGAAGCAGGAGCCTGATGAACATGCTTTATGGATTTCATTCAACTTTGAAGATTTTGGTTATCAGTGGGAGCCAGACTCTCGGGCTGTAGAGACCTGATATGAAATTTCAATTTTTGTCATGCGGTGCTCTACATCAAGACCCACCAGTGAGCCATATTTATGACATGACATGTAGGCTGCTCTATTTATTCTGTAGTGCCAGTTTCATTTCATGTTAACCCCCCCGACCAGGTAAATGTTGCAGCTGACTTCTTAAATAGTTGTGATGGTGTATCAGTGTCCCTCCTTCACTCAACCATGTCATGTTAAAGACTGTAGTGGTGTAGATTAATGCTCTTTGGCTCTACTTTTTTTTTGTAGCTTTTATTTAGGACTCTAACTGGCAGTAAATCTCATTTCATTTAATAATTTTTCAAATATAGATGAACTCTCGCATCCCCTCCCTCTTGCTCTGTTCGTTGTAGTGTTGACTGTTTTCACCACTCATTGCTTATTTGAAGGATTAAAGGAAATAAACATTAATGAGTTGGTGAAATGATTGGATAAACCCCCCCTCTCCCTCCCTACCAGGCCCTTCCTCCATCCATCACTCCTTCTGCCATTCTCGGCGATGATGTGCATTAATCAAGATCTGATTATTGTCTGCTGCTGTCACAGTGTGCAAAATGGAGCATGTGTCTTCAGTGACAACATTAACAAATGCAATATTTTTTTTTTTTAAATGTAAGATGTTGCTTAGATGGTGTGAAGCTCCATCTTATCACATTTTCTTTGTCAAAATTTTCTCAACTCTGGAAGAAAAATTATCCTCTATCATGGTTTAATATATAACAGAGTGCTGCACCCCTGAACGCCACTAGGCGACACACTAACATAGGAGGTTGTGATTTCATCACTTCTCCAGCTATACTGCACTGTATTCATCGGTTCTGTCAAAAATGTTTTTTTTTTACTTTCCAAACCTCTTAATATCAATTTAATCAGACATTTCAGTCTGTATCCGCAGCCCACCTCCTCATTTACATCCCATACTGGCACCGTGCGTATGGAAATGAATATGCAGATCAAATAAATCATAATATCCTTGTCATGCAAGGCCTTTTTAGGTGAGAAACTGGACCTGTTTCACTGCCAAAATTACCATTTTAAGGAGTATTTTTTGTGGGAGAAAAATGTGTCTCTAGAACAAGATGTTAATTTGTTTCCACTGCAGATCTGCTCTATACAGTTCTCTCCAAATAAGCGACATCACATTTAATCTGAGTGGTCGTTATTGTAGAAACTGCAGTGGAAAGCAGTTACACCAATATCTGCACATTCCTTTCCTTCTTGATTTAAGAAAACCTGCTGGATGTAATGACTATATGCCTAAATTAGGATTTTTCTGCTATCCTCGCTTGTGTCTCGTCTGTGTGTGTGCGCGTGAGTGTGCAGTTTATATGGCTGCATTCCTGTACTATACACTAAAACAGTGGAGCCATTTCTGCTTCTGCACAGACAGGCGAGTGAAACAAAAGGCTGATCGGTGGTGCGCAGATTTCAGCACCACAGAAGGTGGACAGCGCTCTCCGGAAGCCTGTGTGTGTGTGAGTGTGTGTTTGTGTATGTGAGTGTGGATGGATGGATGGACAGCTCCCACCGACACACACACATACAGGAGCTATCACATGCATGTTCACATAAAAGAAAAACAGAGCTTTAAAGTGGTTGTGTGTATTGACTTTATTGTTGGAAGGAGAAGAAGACAGTACATGAGTATAATGCGTTACAGAAGAAGCACATTCACTGTGGAAGCGACACCAATAAAGCATTTAATTAGTCATGATGCGTTTGTTGGATCTGCAGACATCCGGAGAAAAGAAGGATCATCTCTTGGCATTCACCGCGTGCCTTAATTGTAAGACATTAAATCAAGGTCCGCTGTGAACACGGAGAGACACAACCCGCTCGTCTGTGTGTGTGTGTGTGTGTGTGTGTGTGTGTGTGTGTGTGTGTGTGCGTGTGTTTGCATGCATGTGTGTGTCCAGCTGTGGGAAAACGGTCAGACACCTCGAACCTTTGCGTAAAACCTGTTATTACAAATATAATCAAATATAATTTTGCAGCATTTGAGGCCTGTGTTGTGACTATCTGGATGCCAAAAATGGAAAAAAAAATCCCAAATCCAAAGAGATCAAATCCTCTCCTGGTTGCTGTGCAGGCCTACCTTATTATGTAAAAAAACATTCAATTGGAGTGACAAGAGGTAATGGTTACAGGAATGACTTAAATGCTGCTACGTCCCAGGTTGCTTTTTGCAGAAGAGAAAAAAGGACTCCGTTTGATGCGTCCTCGTCGACTGATTTGTCCAAAAAACTGTCCTCCAAAAAAAAGTCCTCCATTATCCCATAATGCACCTAGAGAAAAAAAAGAAAACACAAAATGCGTCATGAACTTCATATGACAAAAATCTCATATTCCACATTGACATGTTAAAAAAAAAAGAGCAGTAGAGTAGATGTCCATAAAACAGAGAAAAGTCCAATGTCCAAGATATTGATTTTCCTATAGTCACATAACGCAGCACGCGCACACACACACAGGAGCCTGCAGACTCGACTTGCAGGTTAAGAACTGCCGCAAACGGGTCAGCTGAAGAGCCTCTCGGTAACTGCGGATGTCCTGAACACACCGGTGCTCATTGTGCGTCCTCTGTGCGCGCAAACTGACCGGGACACCGAATGCACCGACATGGACTAAATGGGACTGATCTCTCTCCGTCCGGTCCTTTCCTCTGACTTTGGGATTAATGGTGCTCCAGCCAAACAAATGAGGCATCTGCCTTCAGCACAAGAGGATTGGGATGAGGAGGGGGGGTGAGGAAGAGGAGGAGGAGGGTGGAGGGGTGGAGAAAGAGGAGGGGGGGTGTTGACGTCACCGGGCAAACAGATGTTCCTCTATATTACCCAGCGTCCTCCTCATGACTACCCTGTGTCCTTGAAACTAGGAGGCAAATTGACGACTTCCTATTTGGAGTATTATAACGTTTATCACCCAAAATGTGTTATTAGTGCAGTTGGTTGGTTGGTGTTAGTGTAGTGTATAGGTGTTTGTGTGTGTGTAGTGTGTGTAGTGTGTGTGTGTGTGTGTGTGTGTGTGTGTACGGGGCCAGTAAGAGGAAATGCCAACAATGGCCCCGCAAAATTGTGAAGCCCTAAATCTGGCATTGGTGGCTGTGAACGGTTATGCAACATTGCACTATTCAGAAAAAAAAAAAAAATGAGAACACGCGTGTACGTACACTCAGGAACGGGCATGCGCACATGCACTCCTTTACACACACACACACAGAGGGATGAGGGAGGGATGCTCGTGTCATCCTGAGCTGTTTGATGCGAGTGCACTTTAACAAATACTCTATTTTTGCTCGGATGTGATGAGCTGATTTTTTTTTTTTAGTCCTGATTTAAACTATATGGCACAAAGTGAGCCAATATTGCATCTTGTCATGATGATGGAAAAGTGTGCTATATGCTTGGAGATGAGCATTAAAGGATAAATTCATATTGTATATGGGGGTCTGACACAGATAGGAGATCCAATGCAATCCAGTATATAATCTGCAGTGCTGCAGACAGATAGCCTATTGATCTCAATATATGTTCTGCTAAAAAACTGCTGAAGTCTGTCTGATCCTAATTCTAGGAGTCACCTGCTCTCCTATATCTGAGCCCTCTGAGCTCAGCATACATTCATACTGCACTCCAGTTCTCCATCATGACAGCCCCTTGTTTTACCATTAAACAGCACACATCCCTTTGCGTGTAGAGTGGAAACGAAGAGACGCAGCAGGCTGGTAGATATGGTAATCGCAATGCATTACTCGCTATAACAGAGAGGAGGAGAGGGATGCAGAAACAAAGGGAAACGCCATTTTAGACGGAAACATCCCTCTCATCCATCCATCCTCTGAAAAAACCCTCTTATCTCTTTATGTGCCGTCGTTTTGGAGCTTCATCATCACCATATCGCAGGTCTCTCTTGTGTGTATCTATCTGGACACCGACAGGAACACGACCCCTATTGTCCTTTAAAGCAACCGCGCAATGAACAAACGAGGTGGCTCCGAAAAAACCCACTCATCCTCTTTATATACCCTTCTTACCGATTATGCAACCGTCGACATAAAACCCATCTGTGCACCCTGCGTTATGTTTTTCTATCTTTTTTGTTCCTAAAGTGGTTCATTCCCACGAAGCCTGCAATAAATAACAATGGCAAGTGCAACGTGCATGATGGGTGAAGCGAGCAGAATCTCTCTGCACATCCAAAATCTATTGAAATACATATTCTACTAACATTTGAAGCAAAAATACACATTGATCTCATCAATAATTGATCATAAAGCATCAGATACTCACCATGATGTGCCATATGGTGGATCCATCAACACTGCGCTCTGCTATAATATGGATCCGCGCTCTGCTGCTGCTGCTTTTTCTCCTCACTTCATTTCTATAGCACTATAACACAGATCTTTACATCACGGAGAGGCAGATCGCTTGTATGTATTCCCGGTTCCCTGTCGGTGTATAACGAGGCTGCGGACAAGCAAAGAGTCCGTTATAGTCGAGGAGGAGCTGCTACTACCAATGAGAGGAGCGATGCTGGAGCCTCTGCAAAGCATGGCTGCGCTTTCTCGCCTTTTTTTTCAAAAGAGGGCAGGTCGATCTGTGCATTACAATAAAATCTCTCTCTCTCTCTTTTTTTCTCTCTCTCTCTCTCCTCACATGCACACGCGCACACTTTTTATACATAGCCCTACAAATGCGCGCTCACACTGACACGCTCAAATATGCGCGCTCTGGAGAGAATCCTCTATAGTGTTTTATATTATATTATTTCTATTTGATTTTTTTTATTTCCATGCATGTTGTAAACTTTTTTTTTCAGTGGTGCAGTGTAACACTGTTGTAGTTTTTTATATGTGCAGCAATAATAACTATTGTATGATGGAGTGAAGCTCTACATTATAAGTGTGTGTGTGTGTGTGTGTGTGTGTGTGTGTGTGTGTGTGTGTGTGTGTGTGTGTGTGTGTGTGTGTGTGTGTGTGTGTGTGTGTGTGTGTCGCGGCCACAATTAATCATGTTTAATGCCGTTTGTCTTGAGAGGTCCATTAGTGCATTACAGTTTCACGCATGCAGGCCGCAGGATTGCAACTCAATTTCTATATGCTATGTTAGTCCAGTTGTATGATAAACTGAGGGGTGTTTTACAGCAAGAATAAGAAAAAAAAGGTAGTTTTGTTTGGTAATAGATAGATAGGTAGATGGATACTTTATAGATCCCAAATTGGGAAATTCTTGTGTTACAGCAGCAGGTTATCCGGCAATGCACAGGAGCAATAAATATACATATCAACACTAGAGGTAATATCTATAGTATACATATATAGGCATATAATGCAAATAATATCTCCATGTTTTATGTTAAGGGTAGAAAGGAATCATTTCACTTTGTATTTCTGTTTGCACCCTTTTCTAGCATTTCTCTTCTATAGATTTGAACATGCAAAAAGCACAGAGATGAGGTGTAGTTTCTTGGTTGGGCGTTCAACATTGATGCAGCCATTGATTGGAGCAAGTGGCAGCAGTCCTGCACTGCTCGCTTGTATCCCCCCCTTTCACTTCCTGCCGTGATTGACTCCCAGGCAAAGATCCAATCGAAACCAGGGCCCCATGTATGATGTCACTGGAGTAACCTCACTAACCCTGTAGCCAAGGCAGAACACACACACACATGCAAGGCCCAGCTAATGCCTACTTACCTCCAACCTATTAATATCTATCTGATTCCAGCATTAGAAATAGCCTGTAGGTGTTATTCACGGCCCTGTTTTCTTCGAGCTTCTCTCTCCTTCTGTCATCTCATCCTCTGCACATCCATCCATTCTCCATTCTCCCTCTTTCACAGTTTCACTCTGTTACTGTTGTATTGTTTCACTCTGTTACAGTGTTGGCCTTTGACGGCTGCAAAGAAAGTGCCATGATGCAAACCCTCGGTGTGTGATGCAACATGGGTGAACTACCACTAACAGTTTTGTCAACATTTTTGATTCTTTAGTTATTTGAAGGGTTAGAGGGGAGAGAGTCTGCTGGGGTTTGCATCAGGCTACATATAGAGAGGGAAGTTTGAAAGCTGCTTTCTCTCTGGCAGAGAGAAGGATGGTAGGGGGGGGTGATGCTATTGTTCCTGCTGAAACAATGGGAGCTGCGGGGCGACATGCAGCGGTGCACACATGAATGGCAGGGCTCTGGGATGTGTGCGTGGGTC
>CAKALG010037560.1:0-10999 GCA_916700815.1 Helicolenus hilgendorfi | reverse complement strand
AGATGGAGAGAAGGAGAGATGGAGAGAGAGAGAGAGGGGGAAGCAGCCACAATAATAGCCTAGCAGCTGTAATAGCTAATACAGGTAGGACTGATAACACAGAACCAATAGTAGTGGATGGAAACAGTGATAATACGACTATCGGAATTGATGTCATTGGGTCGTCCTCACACGGACTTTCAAGCGGGGCTTCCAGCTGTCTCAGTCCACCATACATCTGGCTAGCTTGCCAGCACTGTCCAGCATCTGTCCTCAGTACGTTCATGTGTGTTGGTGTGGGACGTCCCTGTGATCGAGTTAATTAATGATGGTAGCGGTTGGTGTCAAGCATGCACCGGACGCAGTAGCAGATCCAGCCACGATACCGGAGGCATCCGGATCCAGGTAAAACCCCGTTCCTGGTATAACCTCGCTCCAGGTTGAACCTCGCTCCAGGTATAACCTCGCTCCAGGTATAACCTCGCTCCAGATATAACCTCGCTCCTGGTGTCACCGTATAGGTAATTCCTTCACCGCAACAGCCTTAGATATATGATCCTGGCAGTCCATTTCCAGTAATAGATCTATGAGTTTGAATGCATAAAGACACCAAAAATGGTAAATGGACTAGCATCTATACAACACGTTTCTAGTCTTCTAACCACTCAAAGCATTTTACACTACATGTCAGCATTCACCCATTCACACACACATTCATACACTGATGGCAGAGGCTGCCATGCAAGGTGCTAACCTGCCCATCAGGATCTAATCTAAATACTCATTCACACAACGATGACTGAGCCTTCAGGAGCAATTTGGGGTTAAGTGTCACTTGCTCAAGGACACTTCGACATGTGGACTGGAGGAGCCGGGGATCGAACCACCGACCTTCCGATTGGTGGACGACCTGCTCTGCCCTCTGAGACACAGCCAAAAATGTTTCATAAATTATTGTGCACCTGAGTTTAGACACTCTTGTTACTGACATTACCAATGAAAAGACGCTTCACACCGATGCCTGGAGAACCTGAAGTATTAGATATATACAGTGTGTACATACACAGAATATCTCTCCTGCATACACATGCTTTAAGATTACCTTTTGGCAGCAACCCATATCCAAGCTCGGCACTGGAGCCAGCTCTGGCCCTGGCTCACAGAACACCAGGAGGTTGCCTAAAACATCTGGAACCAGTGAACAATCAGCTCAACTGAGACCACTTGGTTGCTGAACTGAACTTTGCCAGCAGACATGGAGGCTGTCTTTGTTTGGCCAAGGTGTGGGGGACCTATCTGTTCTTGCAGCCAGTGACTGATCACTTGCAGACCAGCGTGGTCCCTAGATGGCAAACCACACAGGTCCTGAACCAGGCAACATGCCATTCCTTTCCACATGCTTGAACGAAAGTAGTGCTTGCAGCGGACAGTTCAACTCTTGCTCCTTTCTGTATTGGCAGAGAATAAAAAGCTCTGTACTCCATTGAACCTGTTGCTGATGTCTGGAGTTGTCCTCATCCTAATCCTCACTCTCCTAAAATCTACACAGACACAATCACAGCAGCTGATAAAATGCTACCCGTATCCTGATGTTTACTTTAGCTAATGATCAATTCAATCACTTCCTTGGTATCTACACCTAGTAAACACATTCTTGATACATGCTGCTTGTTTGTGCATGCTTTACAGAACAGACAGTACATGAGTCCTGGCTCTGCCAATAAAAGCAAATGTGGCAGGTGGTTCCATTAAGCAGTCAGTAGTGAAGGGGGAACATGTCAGATACTTTCAGTAAAGCAGATGTTGGTGAGCAGGATGTTTCCTGTGAGCTGATCACATCCTTGTCGCCATGCAGGCTGAGTTTTAATTCATCTTAATTCCAAATCGTTTTTGGTAATCTTTAATATTTATAGGTTGTTAACGACATAATAACTGATAAGATAATATAAAGATAAGCCTGTATTGATCCCCAAAGAGGAAATGTGATTGTTGCAAAACAATAAACTATAAAAGAACAATTAAAAACAAAATTACCAGGCAAGAGTGACAGTGGTGATATGTGATTAATAGCAGCGATCATCAAGTCAAGTATATGTAAACAGAGTGATTGGGACAGTCTTGGTTTCCACTGCTGTTGTACAGTCTGATGGCAGTGGGCGCAAAAGAGTGCCTGAAGCTCTTAGTTTTGCACCTGGGTAGGATGATGTGGTGGCTGAATTAACCACCCATCTGCCACAACTCGTCATGGAGGGGATAGGAGGGGTTAACCCGGATGGCTTAGGTCTTGTCCTTCATCCTCCTCTCTGCCACTGACTCCAGGAGGTCCACTTCCAACCCGACCACAGAGCTGGCCTACCTTACCAGCTAGTTAAGTCTGTTGGTCTCGCCAGCCTTGATGCCATCACCCCAAGCACACCTTGGCAAAGAACAATGTACTGCCTACTAATAGACTGTAGGAGGTCTTCAGGAGTCTGTTGCACAAACTGAAAGATCAGAGTCTCCTGAGGAACGTGGAAGAACAGTCTGCTCTGTTTTCAAAGTTACTGGAGAATGCAGGGTTAACCTGTACCGACTGTCCTCAGTAAATCCAGTGTTCATTTCCAAACTCATGCTGCTCTCTCTGTCATTCCTGCTCACCTACAGATGCATCCACCTAGAATTTCTATAGTATACTGTAGGCTATATTTAGGGCTGGACCCGAATATTTGACTATAACAGAATCCCTAAAAAGTATGCCGTCCATCTCAGCCGCGAACAAGGAAATGTCTGGCTGAGTCCTGACTTTGAGGTATACACACGGAGATGTGCTGCAGGTTAAAATGCATCCAAAATAGGCAACAAGTGATTCATGAGTAACTTCAATGGGAAATAAAAGAATGATAGAACAGATAACATTAAAAAATAGGCTATTGCTTAGTTATTCAACTTCATTTGAAAAGAGCCCTGCGGCTTTGGAATAATCTCCACCAAAAGCATTAATAATTAATAATACAACTTTTCAGTCTCATCAAATAATGTAGACTGCAGCATTTACCTGGGTCAAGAGTCAAAATAAATGCTAGTGTTCGCTGTGTTGAGTGTATTCTGGAGAGAAAACTCTGGTCAGATACACTGGAGAATGCAAAGATCATAAAGTTTTTTATTCCATCATTGGTAAAGAAACATAATTCTTCTCTTGCTTGGTGTTTCCACTGGGAGGTCAGAACAAAGGGTTATCTGCAGATTCAGTGTCTTCCTCAAGGTCATGTCAGCAGGATGGGGGCTCGCTGCTGCGGGGCCGCTCAGTTCAGGCCGCTATACTTCACCTACCTGTCGACTAAAAATATATGAAAAGAAAAAGCTAAATGGCTGGGAGGAATTCAATTCTGCAGCCTAGGCTTCAGCCTCCTACAACGCTGAACAGGATAAGCAGTTTAGAGAACTGGATGACTGAAATTGAATTGATATGAGCTAATATATTAAGGAAAGGATGGCCCAATATAGCAGCAGCATGTCTCTCTCTGTCTGCCTCCCACACACAATAGGCCTACAATAAACACAAAGAGACTGTAGGAGGATGGGAGTTCTTCTATTAAAAAAAAGGAGTCAGTTTCAGTCAATAGAGAGCAGCTATCCTGCTCGTAAAAGAAAATGGCGTAAATCCAGAGAATACATAGAGCTCAGCGATTATCAGAAACTACTAGCGTCTTTTCCTCCAGTTTAAAAACTGCTTTTTATCAAAACAAGATCTGCGGCGCCACAGATGCTCAGAAAATGTTTTCTGCATTTAACTCACTCCTCTATCCACCTCCTCCTCCAACCTCTACTCTGCTCACTCCAGACATGTTCGCCTCATACTTTACCGAGAAGGTTCTGGCCATCAGCAATCAGTTCTCTGAGCCTGACCAACTCAGTCTGCAGTCACCAACTGAAAGTACCTCACTCACCTTATTCTCCCATCTAACCGAGGACGAAGTCTCCAAGCTTCTGTTGGACTCTCGGCCCACTACCAATACCTAGACTAGCTGGACTCTTCTCCTCGGTAGTCCTCTGATGGTGGAATGAATTACCAAACTCCTACTCGATCTCTCCACCTTTAAGAAAAAGCTAAAGACACAGCTCTTTCATGAACACCTAATGACATTGATGCTATTGATGTTGTTGATAATGATGATATTGATAATATTGAGGATATTGAAGATGTTGTTGACGTCGATTAGGATATTCATGATGATGATAACATTAATGACGTTATTGATACTATTAATGATGATGATGACAAAAAATAAATAAATCTGCTTCTATCCAACCTGAGCGTTGCCTGTCGGCACCTGTCTCCAATCGGACTTGAAGTTGTTGTTGGTACTTACTCACGTTGTTCTCTCCTATCTAGATCCTTGCTGGTATTGTACGAATTCTCAGATGTACTATGGACAAAAGCGTCTGCTAAATGAAATTGTAGAATTGTAGAATTGTAGCTATTGCTGTGTGTATACAGAAGTTTTTGAATACCATTTACTTCCACTTATTCCCCTGCTTGGCTTATCTCTTGCACCTGAGAAACAGAATGCTTTTAATGCACACCTGTTCTCGGTATCATATCTCTGGATTCAGGAAGATGCTATAGCTTATGATCAACACGTTCTCACTCCAAACTCGTCACATACTGCCCCTCGGCATCGGAGACCAACACACCAGGTACCTCTCTTGTGTTACTTTTGGATGGACCAGGGATGGCGTGTCAATTGACGCTCATTACATGCATTGTGTCCTTTCAAAATAAACTCCCATTTTCACAGGAAGTTAGGTTTAGGCAACACAACAGGGGGTTAGGAAACTGTCGTGGTTGATGTTAACTTCACTGACTAGCGACTCAGGTAACTCATGGGACTGAGGATACTAATGATACTCGTTACTGACGATACTAATGACACACGTGAGTAGCGGGACTGACGATACTATCGATACATGTGACTAGTGATTCACGGGACTGACGATACTATCGATACATGTGACTAGTGACTCACGGGACTGACGATACAATTGATACATGTGACTAGTGACTCACAGGACTGACGATACAATTGATACATGTGACTAGTGACTCACAGGACTGACGATACTATCGATACATGTGACTAGTGATTCACGGGACTGACGATACTATCGATACATGTGACTAGTGACTCACGGGACTGACGATACTATCGATACATGTGACTAGTGACTCACGGGACTGACGATACTAACGGCACACGTGTTTAGCGACACACAGGACTGAAGAAACTATCAATACATGTGACTAGTGACTCACGTGACTCATGAGACTGACGATACTATCGATGCACGTGACTAGCAACTCACAGGACTGAGAATACTAACGGCACACACGTGGCTAGAGACTCACGTGATTCAGGGGACTGACGATACTATCGATACATGTGAGTAGTGACTCATGTGACTCACAGGATAGATAATACTAACGATACACGTGACTAATGACTCACATGGCTTACGACTGACGTGACAAAATAAGTCAACATTACTTTTAGTTTCACACGGGACACGAAAAGCGGTCTCCTGGTTGAAAGTCTTGTGTTTGTTTGACCCATCCACCTCCCCTCCCGCCCGCCGTTAGTGGACTCTCGCGCTGTTAGTACTATGTCACTTACTCCGATCGTAAAATAACGCCCCGGGTTGGTTTACATTGGAGTTATTTGAAAGCCCAGTTCGTCACATACTGTCGATAAAGGGTGCCTCTGTGCGTCGGTTTGCGATGCCGAGGGGCACTGACCAATCGGTGGTATTTGACGAGTTGTCAGTGAGACCAGGTTGATTTGACACATTGGTTAGTTGTGTATGGAGGACATTAAAAGACACCTCTGTAAACACTTTGAGCTGCTGTGGTTGTTTGGTGTGGCTCGGGAGGCACCCTCCTGCCAGCACTCTCTTAATCATCCCTTCTTATTAGGGGAGAAAGGAAAACCTGCTCAGTTTAATTGCTGATGGTTAAGAGAAAGAAAGCAACAGAGAAATCTCCCTTGAGGTTTTGCTTACCCTGTCTAAATGACACAGAGAAGCATACAGAGGCTCTTCCAGACCCCTGGCACTGAGCCCACACAGCCCTCCCCTCCCCATACTTGGCCTTGCCTGAAGCTGGGCTTCAGCACTATTGATTCATTTGTGAGCTGAGCATTTTTTCCCCAGTGTGGTCTGTTGGGAGATTAGACCTCTGACACCACATGTGTCCCATCCTGTTTGGGATGTATGCGGTCGGGAAGGACAAGTCTGTGTGAGTCTTCAGTTTGATGTGCTGAGAGCCACACAGGACAGGTCACTATGTAAAGTGCTCAGCTGGATTACTCCAACAATTAATCAGTGACATTCCCATGGTAGAAGAAAGTCTGCTATGCTACTCTCTATGGCTGATCAATATAACACTAGTGTGACTCAATCTGTCTTCAGTTCATCAACTCTCATCTAGTGAAATTCCCATCAGCCTCAGCTGTACTTTGTGTTCAATGCTAATTAGTATGCCAATATGCTAAACTAAGATGGTACACATGGTAAACATAATACCTGCTTCACATTAGCATGATAACATTGTCATTGTGATGTTGGAGGACCTGTTGGGTCGAGGTTACGGTAAGACAATAATAAATAAATATAGAAAACAATAACCACATATTGTTTATAAAAAAGTTAGACATGCTGCATTTAGTTGCTCCTTGTTCAACATATGAAACTGTTTTAGATAAGCTACATGTATGGAATGCTGTTAATGTACTACAAAGATAGTTGTACATCAGCACAACTATCTTCTGGAACAGTCTATCCAACAGTAAAGAGTAGTTCTCCATCATTCGTTAAAGTCAACAGTCCAACTTCCTGATAGTAGGCTAAATGAAGGCAGGGGGAGATTTTCAGTGTCATGTGTTGCTGAACGCAATAACAGCCGGGACACTCTGGAAACATGAGCAGCACATGTGCGTTGCGAAACCTCTTGATTTTTTATTTCGGCGCCCATGTTAACATGGTAGAGCAGCCACACAGCTCATCATTTTATTGATGTTTGGTTTATTTTTCACTCACAAGAAGGAGAGGCCGGCCCAAGAACACCTGGCGAGGGACCTTGACATGAACATCAAACAGAGCGGGCTGACATGGAAACAACTGGAGAGGAAAGCCCAGGACAAAAGACTCTGGCGGACTGTGGTCAACGGCCTGTGCTCCACAAAGGAGCGATAGACTTTGGATGAAATGAAAAACTGTTTAGTCACTTCCTATACTGATTATTGAATGCTAGAGTGCTATCCACAGCTCCTTCAGGCAGATCTACAGGAACTCCGCAGACATCATTTCACATATAAAAAAACGTCCCTATTCCAGTCTTCCTCTTGAATTCGTGAATAGGACTCAGTTTGCTCCGGTCTGGTCATGCCATGCTCTTCATCCCTTTAGACTGTCTTGAATTTAACTGAGGTGCTCCGGACTGGACTGCTGATGTTGACCTGCTATGACTCTCAGAAAGAAAGGAACAAGGATCATCTAGTTATAATATGCTGGTGGAGCGATGTACTGAAAGCCCCAAACCTGGACAATAATATAATAATAAAGAGGCCGGCTGGGAGTAGGCGTTGGGATGGTGAGGTTCGTGGCTGACACAGCTTCTGGGCCATGATGATAGAGCTATAATTTCCTTCTTAGCAAAGATAACAGTGGATACCTGCCAAAGCATGGGAGAAGAGGGCTGATAATAGTAAGACTGCTTGAATATTTAAAGCTCCTTTCTTCAGCAGGAGATATAAGGTAAAGAATGAATAAATCCAGTTGGCTGCCTTTCTGTTCAAAAGAAAAACATCACAAAGAAACAGACAGTAGTGACTGGTTGCAGTTTCGTGGTAATTTAGTGAATAAAATACCTGACAAATCAGTGTACTCCTTGCAACCTCCTAGTTGTTATTGTGCGCAGAGGGTACACGGCAGGATAGCGGGTACTCTGGCACATGACAGTCAAAAATGTATTTGCACCTGACTTTGAGGGCGGCAAAGGATCCACACAGTCGATCATCAAGTGCTCAAAGTCGGTTGGCTAACTGCAGGAATGGGGCACAATGGCACATGTTTTACATATCTGGTTAGTTTTGTCAGTAAGCTGACATGTATGGCATGTTTTAACAAACACAGAGACATCTTTCTTCATGCAAGGCCAAAAGAAATGTCTTAAAGTACGGTCATACGTTGCAACCACTTTCTCACCAACAACGAAAACCGAAGAAAATAACCCAGTTTCACCTCAGTTTCAGGTGCTGGAACAGCTCCTTCAGGGACGGATCAGCCTGCTGCTCTGCAACCAGATCAATGCGGGATATTGACACAGTAAAAATCAGACAGAGGTGGTGCGAATTTTGCAGCAACATTTTCTTTATCTGACTGAGACATATATTTTGAAGCAGTCATTGCACGCGTTACCACGCTGGCTGTGAACACCTTGGGGAAATCATGTTCATTTTCATCTGGTTCCTCTCTTACCAGTGTCACCGACGCCACCACCACAGCGGAGGTACATCCGCCAAGACACGTGCACGGACCAAAACGTTACCAAGGATAACAGAAATTCCCTTGATCGGAAAGGTTGGCTGCACAGCTACTGCTGCCTCACCCTGAAACAAATCACAGTGGAGCATCACCTTGTGCGATGGAACCCACAGAATATTTAAATCCATTCCACGAACAGGAACAAAGTTGCCCGTTTTAGACTCTCTGGATAAGGGCTGAACTCCAGCCTGAATGAAAGATTCAAAAACCCCTGTGTCCCTCAAGATCGTCCCTGGCACCTTCACCCCACTTCTTACCATAGACACAAAACCTCTACGGATAAATGGCCGATAGGGTTCCAAATCCATAGGACCAGAGTCTTTTACATGTAAGTCAGAGTTAAGACCGTCAGAAGTGAAGACCTGGGGAACAGGTGCGGCTAACCCAACCCCTGTTACATGGGAACCAAAAGCAGCCTTTTTAGGTTGAAGCTTCAACAAATGACAGCGTACCTTCCAGTGTGCCCGTTTGTGACAGTAATTACAAACCCTTTTCTGGATCACATGAATTACTGCTACCTTTACCTTGAAAAGTTTTACGTTGCTGGCCAAATGGCACCACACAACTGGCAACACCAAAGTCTGTTACCAGTACCAGCCCTGGGCTCTCCAAAACTGCTCCTGTGCGTCAGCTTGTAATCATCAGCGAGAGCCGCTGCAGCAGCTGCGTTTGTTGCTTTCTGCTCACTTACGTATGTCGCCACAAGTACAGGAACAGAATTCTTAAACTGCAACAAATTCACACAATCCCTCAAAATCATACACACTTGAGGCAGAACACCAACGAGTGAATATAGTCAGATCACGTGCAAAGTCAAGATGACTCTGATTCTCTCCTTTTTTCCAGTTCCTAAACTGTTGCCGGTAGGATTCTGGAACCAATTCATAGGCCTTTAACACAGCTGACTTCCCAGAGGAATATTTCTGACTATCAGCATCAGTTAACAATGAGTATGCTTCCTGTGCTCTTCCCATCAGCATGCAGTGCAGCATCAGCATGCGCGCGGAGTCTGGCCAGTTACGCGCATCAGCAACACGCTCAAATAACGAAAAAAAAAATCTCTGAATCTCTTTCAGAAAACTTTGGCAAGAGCCGTAAGTTTCTGAAGACATCAAAACTATCTGCAGACTGCTCGGAAAAAGACGACAACTTCCTACTCAACTCAGCCACAGCTGACAGCTTGCCCTCCTTAATCAATGCCAGTCTAGACTGCTCCATTTCCAATTTGGCCTGTTCGGTCTGCTGATGCATCTTCTCTACAGCCAATTATTTCTCCAACTCTGCTTGTAACTTAAAGCGTCAGTAGGCAGAACGTTTTTGGCATCATTGGGCTAAAATTCCATAATAATCTTTCAGCATATTAAAATTCAAGTCTTCTTAAAGAAAACTAGACTTCTGTTCCTCCTCAAGGTTATGTTTTCAGGTTATAGAAAACCTAGCCCGTGACGGGAGACTTTGACCAATCACAGGTCATTTCAGAGAGAGAGAGAGCGTTCCTATTGGCTGTGCTCCGGCTGGTGGGCGCAGCTTGGTATGTCCTCAACAGATCTCAACATGGCTGCCGGGTCACAAACTTTCTCATTTTACAGCTAAAAAGTACACTATATATATACTGGGAAAAGAAAGTTCAGAAACTTGTGTTTGGTGGATTGTTTCTCTGTTGTAACAATGCTAATGGTCATTGTATTGTACATCGTTGGAAAGCCTGTTTATTTACCTTTACAATGATGTCAAACTTGTAAGGATCATGCATTTGTGGGATGAGCAGCACAGCTGATTATGTGGGGAGCGCCCAAGAAAAATTTGCCAAAATGCTCTGCCAATGGTAAACAGTGTATTCTCATAAGGCTACCAGGAAGCCTGCAATGACTGCCCTTCACCCTCAGGCCCGTTTGCGCTGGTGTCGACAACACAGACAATGGAACCTGAACATGTGGGGGAATGTCATGTTCAGTGATGAGTCCAGGTTCTGTCTGTTAAAGTTGGATGGCAGGGTCAAAGTATGGAGATGACGTGGAGAACGCTATGCTGATTGTTGCACCAATGGAGTAACAGCTGTTGGTGGGGGCAGTGTCATGGTGTGGGGGGGCATCTCCCTCACTGGCAAAACAAGGCTTGTCATCATTGAAGGCCATCTCAATGCAGGGAGATATCAGGATGAGATTCTGCAGCCAGTGGCGATCCCATATCTCCACAATCTGGGACCGAACTTCATCCTCCAAGAAACAACGCTCACCCCCACAGAGCCAGTGTTATCACAGACTACCTCCACAATGTGGGAGTAGAGAGAATGGAACGGCCTGCCAAGAGTCCACACCTCAACGCAATTCAACACTTGTGGGATCAGCTTGTACGTGTTAGAGTGACCAACACAACCACGCTGGCTGACCTGCAACGAATCCTGGTTGAGGAATGGAACGCCATCCCACAGCAACGTGTGACC
>CAKALG010037557.1:0-14719 GCA_916700815.1 Helicolenus hilgendorfi | reverse complement strand
TATATGTGTTTTAGTAAGTTATGCGATTAATTTCCATATCCAGTGCAGAAGTTGTCTCTTATCTCTACAAACATCTGAATATGTTTTCTTCTTCAGGAGATCCACCACAGCAGGCGGCAGATCAAGTACAGCAAAGACAAGATGTGGTACCTGGCCAAAATGGTGAGATCCACAGCAGAACAGAATTTCCTCATCAAAATACTATCTGACTTCAAGTAAATCATATCTCCACTTTAGCGAGTTATTTTGCACCTGTCACCTCCAGTCAAATACTTAAAGCTGACAGAGGTCCCTGTAGATTACAGTCAGCTGAGAGAAAATTTAGAGATTTGCAAGGGAAAATAGCGGTGGTGATGAATCTACTCTTGTTGGATAACGGGATATTTTAAAAGATTGTCAGCAGATTAATTAATGAATTGCCGAGGACGAAGTCATTAGTGTATCCAAGAATATTTAGAAAAAAAATGTGTAACATTGTGAGAGAAGGCATTTAAAAACATTTTCACTATTTTTTCATGATCTACTGCACTTACAGGCATATTCATGTTATAGAGTGCTGCAGGAGTGAGTCCTAAAACCCAGAAAGAATTAGCATTTTAGCACTTCCAGTTCTCTCGTCTCAAGTTTTTGATTAGATGCCTGAAATAAGAACACTAGTCCGCCTTGAGCTTAGTGGTGGTGACGTGAAGTAGTTTGTTTATAGCCTAACGTTTTCTTTTTGCTTCTGGCAATTACATTTATGCTTCAAAAATCATAAAAGTGTTGTGGGGATTATCTTGCTGAATAAAACATGTAAATATAATAAACGTTTGTTTTGCCACAGAGCTTATTTTTTCCAATAATCCAGAACCCAATAGAAAAATCCCATTGGCTTCTTAAATCATTGCTTCAAAAATCATAAAAGTGTTGTGGAGATTATCTTGCTGAATAAAACATGTAAATATAATAAACGTTTGTTTTGCCACAGAGCTTATTTTTTTCCAATAATCCAGAACCCAATAGAAAAATCCCATTGGCTTCTTACCGCGGGGACCAGGACGATGCTAACTTCGTGGCTGCACAAACCCTTGAGTCCTTATGAGTTTTAATCTCATCTGTTGCATCTGGCTTTTTCCTGTTGTTGTGTCCATAGACCCGCTGTGATCAGGGTTGACTTAAGCATGGTGCTAAAAAGTGGCTTCCTCGGGCAGTGCAACACACTACTGTCCTCACAGCTGTGGATGAAATGTTGTTCTTGCATCTCACTGTTTGTTCTCCTTCACAGATCAAAGGGATGAGCATCGATCAGGCCATCGCACAGCTGGAGTTCAACGACAAGAAAGGGGCGAAGATCATGAAAGAGGTTCGAAGCTGCATGTTCACCCTTTAATTACTGTTGTTTCAAAAAATTATACACCACAGTGACAAATAAATGTCAAATTAATGTTTCCATTTTCACTGCTCATGTTTTATTTATTGAGTTGTTGTTGTTGTTGTGTATTCATGCATTATTTTGATATCATCCCCCATCACACCTATGCACTAGAAGTGTATTTATGGATGTCACAGCTCTTTGTTTGTTTGTTTGTTCAGGTTCTTGAGGAAGCTCAAGAGATGGCGGTCAAAAATCACAATGTAGAGTACAAATCCAACCTGTATGTAGGTAAGTGTCTACAGCACAACAACTACACGTTATTAACACAACATGTCCTCCGGCAGCTGGATGGATAAGTGTTAAAAACAAGTTGAGTCTGCTCTATAAATGCTGGTTTTGTTGTTTTTAATTAACAATGTATTTAATGTGAGTTGCTGTTAATGGTCTCTGATAAATGTACAGTTCAACGAGACATTCCGACTAAAGAGCAATGTCATTTTTATCCCATGTAGTGACATCTTGGATGACTCAAGACATCCTAACATGAATCACTTTTTATTGACTAGTCAAAAAATAGAAAGACAAGCCTGAACACAGACCCTTGTTGGTGGAGGTAATAACTGTTTGATATTTTAAATAATCAGTTTAAACACGGAGACTTGAATTTTCAAAGACTTCTATTGAAATGAAACTGCAAACAAAAAAAACATTTTGCTTCCCAAAAGCTGCTCAAAAAGCTCATTAGTCATCACATGAAAGAAAATAAATTTCCGAATGGGAGAAATGACCTTCAGTAGGAGGCTAAGCAGGTAATGTTTTTAAAATTATTTATTAAAAAAGCAGTAGATTTCTTTTTGAGCCTAGGTGGTGTTCAGAGTAATTTATGTGGAGTTGCAGACGTTATTACAGATAAGACTAAACTCAGCACAATCTTTGTTATTTTGACCAGTTTTCATTCAAAGGCACCTCTACAAATTGAATGAGTATTCTGTACCTTATCTCTCTCTCTCTCTCTCTCTTTCTCTCTCTCTCTCTCTCTCTGTTTATCTCATCCCCTCTTTAATCACACACCGTGCCCTCCCGTCTCCCCTCCTGCAGCTGAGTCCTACTCCGGCAAAGGGAAGTACCTGAAGCGGATCCGTTACCACGGCCGGGGGATGTTCGGCATCATGGACAAAGTTTACTGTCACTACTTTGTTAAGCTGGTGGAGGGCCCGCCGCCCAAAACGGAGCAGAAGACGAGCTTTGACCAGGCCAAAGAGTACGTCCAGAACCTCAAGAACCGAACCATCATCCACAGTCTGTAGACCATCTGATAGGATCGTATTTCACATGTATCTTTCACTGTAAGTCTGTGTGTTTGACATTTGTAAATAAATAAATGAGTGAATGGGTAATGAGACCTTTGCTCATTTCTGGTATTTTCATTTATGTTATAGTTTGAAATAATATTGACTGCGATGCTGTTTTTTAAATAAAGAGATGACTACCTCAGACAGAGATCATAAAGCCCATCAATGTTTAAGGAAATGCAGTTACTTATGCCATTTTCTGCAAAAGGTAATCAAATTTTATCTGACAGATATTAAGTTTGTGCCTCACATTGCAGGTTTTCAACTCTTGGATCTATAAGTCTTGGGATGCATTTAACAGAATATTGTCCAATAAGGCTAATGGATCTTTTTCTGCTGTTATTCAGCAAAAGCATACTTTTAAATTTTAATTATTATAAAAGTTTATTTTTTGTGTTTAATAAATGTAAACTCCAGTAGCAAGTACCAAATAAAATTGACAGCAATTCAATATATTTATAATTCATGAATATAAATAAATGGGGGAGGAAAATGGTTTGAAATTGGCTGAAACGGAAACAAAAAGAAGAGAGAAGTTTGAGCAGGAAGGGAGGTCTGCTGCTGGTAGATAGGTGCAGCACATCACAGAAAATGGATAATATGGGGAATTTAATACAACATCAACAAGTGCAGACAATCAATGCCGGCTTTATTCTTTTTGTTTGCACCGCTGCCAATGTGTATTTCGAGATAACGGTTCACAAGAAAGCAGCAGCTGCAAAATCTAAACCCACCCAATTCTGAATTTTAACATATTGCCTCAGATAACACATTGGTTATAATAACCATGTTGTATTGTGCAGTCATTCCAAAAACATTTCTCAGAAGGTGTGTGCTCACTTCGACAGGACCCCGACAGGCTACTCCACCAATTTAAGACAACTCTGGAGCACTCGTAAAAGTTTGTAGGATTTTTATTCTTTAACTTAATTCTCAAACTTTTAGCAGTTTTATGAATAGTGAAAAGTGTAAACCTGTAAAACCTGACAGCAAAATTGTCATTTGTAACCGGTGCCCTCTTCCCCACTGCAGCACACAGCAAGTCACTTTTTGTGCCATAATGAAACACAGAGCCCCTAAGTGTGTGTCTGCCATGCTGTCACAGCTTCACCGTGATGGGTCTGGTATAGTTGTGTTAGGGTGACAACAGTGACCACAACTCCTCCCAGGAGTACAAACCTGTCAGCTTCACTGTTCTTCACCCTTTCACTTGGACCACGGCTCTGTGAGGTGCTGGCCTGCAGACATCATCAGGGCTGCCTCAGTGCCTTTATAAAACACGGGAAGCGATAAGCTGGGAGTGACTGGCTTCGCTGGGAGGCTTCAGTCTGGCGAAAAGAGGAAGAACTCAACTTAAAATGAGTTTTCATAGGTAGCAGCAGGCTTTTTGGGAAGATACAACAGTAATTATGTTAATATTCACATCACATAACCTTTTCATGTTTGACTGACATGTTAATTGCTTATTTTGATATTAGATGTTTTTGTTGTCCTTGCTTTCTTATCTCAAACTCCTGCAGGATGTAATTATGTTTGCTTAACGTGGTGTCTTTCATGTCCTCAACTATTTATTATTTGCCTTCCCTTTTTGGATTTCTCATCATTATTGTCGGTAATTCTTCTAATAAATAGAATTCAGAGAGCAAAGAAAACATCCTTAAGGGAACAAACTGGGGAGGAGATATGAAAAAAAATGTACTCTTTGGGAATTTGTATTTTCTAAAGGTCGCAGTGTTTCCGTGTTGTCGAGGCCCAGAGCTTTGGTCTCTGCTGTTCCTAATTGGCCTTTAGTTTCCTGTTCCTGATGTGAGTGATCCACATCGCGTATCTGCCTGTCACTACGTCCCTCCAAAGCCCCCGTCAGCTCCGAGCGGCTTTGAGTGTATTTTCAAATAAAATGCCATCTGCTGGCCCCAATTTCAGCAGACAAGTGCCCTCAATCTCAGGTTGGAGGCCGACTCGGTCCCACAGCACAAAGCAGCCTGGACTTCTGAACAGAGCAAAAAAGGTTTCATCTTCTTCTTGTTTTCCTTTTCCTCTCTCTCCTCCAAAGACTTTCACTACCTGTCTGTCTCTCTTTACTCCTAACCTCCTCCCAAAATGATGATATATTGCCCAAGATTTATATTGACATTAACATTTTTGAAAATCGTCCTTTAAATTAGGTTATTAAACAAATTCTGACCACGTTTAAAATAAACGTTCCACTGCTTTCTGGTGGACAAATCATAGACTGTATATAACAAGTGGACGTAGTCGCTGTGACGTCACCTAGTTGTTTATGGACTGCTGTTTTGAAGCCTCGAGTTCGGCATTTTGGTCGTCGCCATCTTATTTTTTTGCAACCAGAAGTGACACCAGAGGGTGGAGCTAAGTACAACCAATCGCTGAATAAGACATGTTAGGCATCCAAAAAGGTTATAATTAACTTTCATGAACTGAAAACCCACTGTGGAAGGCATTTCTGTGCTAAATATCTTGTTATTTTCTCCCATGCTAATAACTCTCGGATAAGCTAATATCAACTGATGATATTGGCCATGCTGGTATATCAGTCAGGCTCTACCCAACACCACCACAGAGACTCAATTCCGAGTAGCGGTACCTCTGGTTTTGTGTTCCAACAATCACGATTGGTCATTTGAGAGTGGGCAGCCAGTGAGGGATCATAGAAATATAAGGTTGTATGGCTCCTTCCAGTGATGGGACAAAACAAAGAGGCAAAACTGTATTTACACATTTGAATAGCTAACTAACCAAATGTGTCCTTTAAAACCAACCCCACCCAAAAAAGAAAATGAAACATTATAAAAGCAGTGAGCTTGGATTCTATTGGCTGTTGTTGAGGTGGAGAACTTTGCACGAAAATCTATGGATGCTTGTTTTGTGTCCCACTGAAACTAAGGATGATTGAATGGATCCATGGAGTCAGTAAACTGAGCAATGGTGCATTCAAGAGCTTTGAGAAGTGTTCCTACCACAGAAAACAACAAAATACTGCTTTGGACTTTCCACAAACTGCATTCCCTCTCACTCCAACTGTAATCATGGAAAGATTAAAGCTAAAAACACGACACATTTAGATACGAGTGATGTAATGTCTATACCAATTAGCCGGCATTGTACAGATGACTGCCTCCGCCCGGCGGCTACGGACACACAGATACACACTGAGATTGAAGTGAAAAAATGTTTGGCAAAGCTTTGGCCAATAAACCTGAGAGGCTCGTGGTCCATCTGGGCTTTTCTGTCAGTTAAGAGCATGTTTCTGTGAATCATGCTGGTGGAGCAGCAATACTGCTGATTAATGGCAACATGCATCCCCTAGAGCAAATGTGGAGGTTATCGCTCAGCTCTTCTGTACTTTATTAGTGACTTTTCATGAAATCATCTCGGTGGATTGCACAACTCAAGCAAGTTTCAATTCTACTTACATATTTTTGTACTATACAGAAAGTAATGAAAGCCAATGGTTGCCTGGAATGGCAGGAAAAAGACATCCAAAAACCAATAACCTGCACAGAAAGCATTTGTAAATGGACAAGTCAATGGCAAGCATTTGGATATTACAACACTCACACAATGCTTTACTCGTGTTAAATAGCTATTATCCTGTTGTGGTGAGCATGAGGAGAGTAGTGAGGAAAGACGGTGAGGAAATAGGCTATGCAGCACAGACAGAGTAAAGAAGGTTTTTCACAATTTGACACTCGGTGTGTGATACCAACGCACTGGGCTTTCAATTAACTACATTGTCAACCCATCTGGAGCAATTTAACACTCAGAGAAAGTGCTCCGTCGGTGTGGTGATGTAGTTTAAAGAGAGAAAAGACACACACAGTGCAGGCGGGAAGGGGAGATGGATGGATCCAACAACACAAGGCTTTCATCCAGGAGACCGCTGTTTGTGTCCCGTGTGTTAGGTTTCACTTTCACCTTACAATCAGCTGTTCGTTGTCTCTGTTCACAACGTCAAAGGCAGGGTTGCCAATGTTCTCCAGTATACACTATTTGTCATATTGGTTGAAATGGTCTTTACACCCCGTCATAGAGCCGTCATCTGTAGCTGCTGTAATCCTGTAAAAACGTCTAACCAATCACTGCCTCGCGGTCCGCTTGGAAAGAACCAATCAGATGCCTCCCTGCCTCCCTGCTCGTACTCTGCCATAGACAAAGCATCAGTATGTGATAAGTTGGGTTGAGAACGTGTTGGTTTTCCCAGCAGATTGAGTCTGCTCAGTTGTCATTGAGATCAAATAACTAAATGGTTACAAGGCATACAGCAACATCCCTGGTTTCATTACTGTGACCTTTGTTGTATACCATGCCCCTCTCTGTCACTGTGTTTCCTGCCTGTCTCGCCACTATTGGCTGCCCAATAAATACTAAAATGGCAAAAGGATAACTTTTTTAAAATCCTTATAGAACCACCACACTCATACATGCATATTGCAATTACATGCAAAACAAATACACCGTTTCTGGAATCTTTTGTCAAGAGGTACTGGTGTTGTGAAACATTTATTTCCCTCATTGTGGATTTCATGAGAAGTCGCATAAATAATTGATAAAAAATAAGAAACTAAGCTCCTATCCACAGAGGTTGCCCTCCACTGCCCCTCCGCAGGGATGCCGCGGTGGAGTTCAGTGGGTACATGAAGTGAATTATGTATCGTCTCATTCCAAGCATGAACTCATCAAGCAATAAGACAAGAAAACGTGTTACCAGCATTGGGAATTAACTGGAGGAGAGATTCAAATAGTCTGGGATTTATTATTCATGACGGGTGAAATTGTGCATCGAAAATATTCTGTAAACAAGCGTATGTGCTACCACAAACCGTGCCACCACACATACACACACCTGGATGAAAGAATGGGATGCCATGGTGCTTCCTTTCATTTGTTTTTAATGTCGGTTGTCGGTCAACGTGCCGGGGCGGCCCAGCGGAGGCTCAGATTGAGAAACAAATAGAAATCAGAAGCCAGTTGTGTGGGGAGCGCCTGAGGGTGTTATTCATTTCCTTTTAACTTTTCCATTTTTTTTCCCCTCCTCACTCTCCTTGTCTCTCTGCTGTGGCGGCGTGCAGAGAACGACAGCCGCAAAATGGTGTTAGCTCCCAAATGAAATCTTCGGCACAAACACCACAGAGCAGGCTGCCTGCTGGCCGCCGCTGGATGCTTTGCCCTTGAGAAACAAATCCAGACACAAAACACTTTGTTAGCTCTCTGGACAGCCTCCAATAAAACCACATTCACCTCTCTTCTCCTGAAAAAACAAAAGCTCACAGTCTTTATCTCTGACAGGGACGCATCTGTTGTGAAAAAGAAAAGAAAGGAAGAAAGTAGCAGAAACAAAAGTACTTAAGCAATTGTCTGTTCTTGTTGCAGTTCAATATTTCAGTTTGGAAACACCAGATGTTAGGCTTTTTTAAAGAGGACCTATGCTATTGTACCTTTTCCCTGTCCTTTAATGTGTTACATATTTTTTATGCATGTTAAAGGTCTGCAAAGTTGCAAAGCCTAAAGTTAGTTACCCACAGAAATACTGCTCCTGAACTGCCTGAAACGCCTTTATTGAAGTCCTGCCTTTTCGTCTGTAACGTGGTGATGTCACCAAGTAACAGATTTGCACAATACCTGCCTAACGGCTAGTTTGGCACACCCTCAAACAAAGCTAGTTAAAGCAGAGCTGGAGCGGAGTCCGAAGAGTTTGGTTTCGGTTGACCAATCACAACAGAGTGGGCCAGCTGACCAAGGTTCTGCAGCACAGCCGCTATGAGAAAAATAAAGCATTAACATTAACATTAAAGGTCCCATATCGTGCTCATTGTCAGGTTTATACTTGTATTTTGTGTTTATATCAGAACATGTTTACATGCTGTAATGTTCAAAAAACACATACTTTTCTGTCGTAAAAAAAAATGAAAATCTCACTTTTTACAATATGGGACCTTTAAAGCATGTGAACATGTTTTAGCAGAAACCCAAAATAAAAGTATGCACCTGAAAATAGGTACTCTTTAATACTCCTGATGCCACATATTCAACACAATACTCCACTTAAATGTGTTAAACCTGTGTCTGTAAAAGGTTTACAGTCTCCCTCTTGTCAATAGCCGAATGTGGTCACCTTGAATTCATGTCGGCTACAATGTCTACCAATGGTTTTCACAGCAGAAATAAAGAGACACCACTGCAGCATAATCCACCTGTCCATCTGTATTTTCATCCATCAATCCATCCATTTTCTGCCATTAACCTGGGTCGCAGTTGGCAAAACGGCGCACACTTTTGAACAGCCTCTCCTCAAAAGGTCTTCATGGTGTTGTACACAAAAAGTGGGAAAAAAAAAGAGACCTTGAGAAAGACATTCAAACCCTGCCGTCTTTCACAGCTCAGCACACCCGGCCAGTTGCTGCGTTTACAAAAATTGTCGGACACAGCCCTCCCGAGTTCACTGTTGAAAATGGTGTTTCAGATGCTGTTATAGGTGATCCAACAAGCACTTTGTTTTAAACACACTGAGGCTTTAAAAGCAAGGCATTTTCTCTCCCCGCCACATCCTCCAGCTCCTCCTGGGGAATCTGGGCTTTTTGTCAGATAAGAGACACGAATAGCCCTTGGAACACTTTGGGACTCCAAATACAATCTCTTCAGTGCGTTCTGGGTCTTCCCTGGGGTCTCCTCCTAGTTGGATTTGTCCAAAGTACCTCCTCAGCAGACCTGCGTTTAAACCCTCAACCCATTCCTGCTCTGCTTTGTGTTCATGCTTTGTTGAAGAACACAAAGCATGGGTGCTGTTCTGCAGCTCCCATGGGTGCTGAGCAGCACTACATGACTGCGCTTACTGACTTTCCTGCAGAGAGAAAGCAAGAGAAAAGTATGCCATTACTATTAAACTCAAATGAAGCTCAGAGAGGAGACACTGCCGAAAGCAGAGACGTGAGAATTAAAATGATGAAGCTTTATCGATCACTGTCGGCAAATTAATTTGATCCAGCAAGTAAGAGGATTAATGAGTTGGAGCCAGGTGGTAAGTGTCATTTTGGGTGAAAATTGTGATCATGTGGTGAGATGGAGGTGATAAAAATGCAATCCACCAGCCCTTCTGGCTCAACACTCTCAGGATTCATACTAATAACACATGATATTCAGATTGGAAAGCATTGATGAGTGATCATTGTTCATGATGTCAGTAATTTCCATGAAGATTTTCATGTCCCAACACAGAGTAGATGCATTGTGATGTGAGCACCCCTGCATTTTTAGCTGCACTGGGTGTCACTGTTGCATCACATCTGAATCCTCCTGCTCCACACTGCATTTCAGAGGATTCAGCAGCACCGGCTCAAAGGAGCGTCACGTTCCACAGGAATGCAGAGGACGGCTTCCCTTAACATGTCTGCAGACTCCTCCAACGGATCACATCCCACATGAAACCTAGAATCACAGAAACCAATCTGGCACAATCCTGCTGGGGTATGTGCGCGACATGTCTTTCAATTCATCAAGATGAATTTCAATATTTCAATCTGTCACGCATGCTGCAGCGCTCGGGCTCAGAGCCGTGCGGTGCAGGGGACAGTGTGTAGCAGGCTGAGACAGAAAAAAAGTACTATTAAAGACTGTTACAGTAAAATTGACTTTCTGTAATTCTCACATCGTGCGTGTGCATTCCAATATTTCATTACAGCTGTACAATAGTTAATCAAATGTCCAGGCACACAGCCCTGAATGACAAGCACCACTGCATTTGCATTGATGGCCAAAACCCCACAGCGATTCCTCTCCGCACAAATCCATCTAAAGCTGAAACAAAGTGCATTTTGCAGTGACAAAAGGCACAGATATAAAATAAGCAAATAAGTTTGAAGCATGTTGTGCCACCTCTCCTCCACCAGGATCCATATCTCTTAGGGAACAGTCAAGTGGATTTGTTTTGCATCAACACACAATAAAAGACACTACGTCGTACAGTGGCGTTTATTCCCTGGCAACAGAAAGTTGAAAGACAGAAGTTGTGTCACTCATTCACTATTCACTACTCAGTACGGAGGGGATTCTATGTAGAGGACTACATGATGTGGCAGATGGCAAAATACTGGAGCACTACTTATCTTTTTATGTTTTTTTTGTGCATGCATAATGGTAGTTGGCTCTTGGTTAGTGACCATCAGTTGTACTTTTTTACATTACATTACATAGTTTGGGATAATTTGAGTGAACTGAATTGAGAATTTTACAATAATTCTCACAGTAATGTATAGTGAATTACTAAAGAGACAAACTTCCACTCATCTGCCTCTAGTAAGGCTGCTGTTTTATTTTATTTTTTTAACATCCAACCAGTTATTCTGTTGCTGGAAAACATTCACATCTCAGCATCATCCTCGATCAACTGCAGGAGGACAGTTGAGGGTCCACATCTACTGAACAAAACCAATGAATCAAACCAGGGGGTGTTGTGATTGTTGGGGTTGTTGGACCAGTAGGTCACCAGGACAGGATAGTATTTATTAAAGGTCTTCAGAACAGAGCTTTTGGGAAATCATCCTGGTACATCAAACTGAGATTAGAAACACAAGTCTTGAGTGATAATTTATTTACTTCTCCTGCCAACCATGCCTTGCCTGAGAAAACTATTACCACGGCAACACGCGGTCCACTGACACCGCCTTCACAAACAACAAATACTAAATTCCACATGTTATTATCGGCAACATTTTTATCTATAGTCAATAGACGAGTGTGGAGTGTGAAAGGGCAAAGTATAAAGCTGTCAATAACATCTAAAGAGGACCTGTTTCCCTTTCCTTTAGTGTGTTATATATGTGTTTCGTGCATGTAAAAGGTCTGCAAAGTTGCAAAGCCCAAAGTCCACGCCAAAGGGAGTTACTCTCCCCCGCAGAAACACTGCTCCTGAACTGCCATTCTTTAAACATTAAAGCAGGTAAACATGTCCTAGTAGAAACTCCAGAAACAAGCATGCACCTGAAAATGAGCATAATAGATCTTATTTAATAATATAGTTTAAACAGGACCTGTCATGCTTATTTTCATACTTGTATTTTGGATTTCTACTAGAACATGTTTACCTGCTCTAATGTTCAAGAAACACTTTACTCTTCTCATACCGGCTCTGCTGCAGCACCTCTTTTCATCCTCTATCTGAAACTGAAATGCTTCCTCTCGAAAAGCCCAGTCTGCTCTGATTGGTCAACCGAACCAAACTCTTCAAACTCTGCTACAGCTCTGCTTTAACTAGCTTTGTTTCAGGGCGTACCAAACTAGCCGCTAGGCAGGTATTATGCAATTGTGTTACTTGGTGACATCACCACGTTACAGACGAAAAGGCAGGACTTCAAGCAAGGTGTTTCAGGCAGTTCAGGAGCAGTATTTCTGTGGGTAACACACTTTAGGCTTTGCAACTTTGCAGACCTTTAACATGTATAAAAAACTCTGTAACACACTAAAGGAAAGGGAAAAATGTACAATAGCATATGTCCTCTTTAAAAAAGCCTAACATCTGGTGTTTCCAAACTGAAATATTGAACTGCAACAAGAACAGACAATTGCTTAAGTACTTTTGTTTCTGCTACTTTCTTCCTTTCTTTTCTTTTTCAAAACAGATGCGTCCCTGTCAGAGATAAAGACTGTGAGCTTTTGTTTTTTCAGGAGAAGAGAGGTGAATGTCAATCAAGGCGTTTCAGGTAGTTCAGGAGCAGTGTTTCTGTGGTGGAGAGCTTTGTGCGTGGACTTTGCAAAAATATATATATATATATATAACACTCACAATCTGAAATCCAAATGTAATAAAAGGCCATGGTCAAATCAGATAGCACAAATAAGTGAACATCAGCTGAAACAAAGAACCTTTTTAGCTTTGAATATAAAAAGTGAAGGCTGATGAGTCACAGCTGTGTGGTTATGTTAAGATGATGCACCGCCCTCCGGCCAGCGTTGAATATTCTTTGTGGTAATAAATCGTGGTCATAAATCTGTCTAACTCTACCTGAATTCAAATCAGGTCTTTAAATGTGATCTATACACTCTGCCTGTGCTAATTCTGTCCTGAATTTCGCTCTCTACTTACACCTACTCGTATTGCTTGAACTAGGGCCAAAGTCAGAGGAGCTCATGTTTGTTCCTCCTCGCTTGTTGCCGCGGGGAAAGTCACCTGATGCCCGGCGACGCTGGAGATCATCCTAGGCTCTCCGGTCATAAAGCGGCCCATAAACACAGAAACAATCAAGGGAGGATCAGGCGTGTGTGTGTGTGTGTGTGTGTGCAGAGAATATACTGAATGTTTGTATGTGTGTGTGTGAAGGCCAGGTGGAACATAACGTCCCACCTCCCTGCCTGAAATTCACTAAAGCTAAACGTTAACTCCGTGCTGAGCCAAAACTTCTTTATTAACAAGGAACATTGCACTTCTATCCAGTTAATGAAATATTGATTTGGAAATTGTATTGTAAGGCGACGGAAGGCTTTTAAAGTGCCTTTGCTCAGAGCCAACTTCATCAATTATTATTTTTTAATGGTATTATTTGAAAACGCTCCTAAAGCAGAGAGCTGTTTTCCCCGGGCTTGGTGTGCACTGTGTCCGTGATTGGCGTCATATTTCCGTACCGAGGGAACTCGGGGCCCCCGAATGGCTGCATGTTTTTTTAATGAAAGATGTTGGCATCAAACTGAGTTTCATAATGACGACGACAGTGGGACAGTGCTGATTTAACGATGTGTTTGTTCCTATTCCAGTCGAGCTGGTAAAAAGAGAAATAATTACAAAAAAAAAAAGAAGGGGAATTAGTCGCATTTCCAAATGTAGTTCACAATCAGCGACTCAGTATAATGGGATTGTGTGTCTCTGGTGTCCGAGCTGGGCCAATTTTTGAGAACCTCATGAATCAAAAATGACAAAAATTTGAATGTGTCTGCACTGTAGTATCCATCTGTACAGTACAGATAAGAAACTAATCCAAACCAAATGGAAACCACTTGGTGCCTGAATTTAGTTATTTTGTAATCTGTGTTGAACAGCAGACTTTGGTGGACCTCATGACGCAAACTGTGAGATAAAACTAACCATCACTGCAGTGGATTAAAAGCCTCAAATATTTACAACAAAAAACACAAACTGGTTCAGTACTGCACTAAAAATGTCCATTTTATTCACCTCTATTGTGCTGGGGTGAAAACTCAGAGACTGATATCTCACAACCTCATTGCATACAAACTATATACTTGGCTAGATACCTAGAGAAGTGCCAACACGTTCTCATCCCATCCCAGCTCGTCATATACTGCCGTTTTGTCACACCCCTTAGCATCATTTTAGATTTAGGCAACAAGGTTTAGGAAGAAACTACATTGGGCTTTAAACTACTACGTTTGTACAGAGAAAATGAAACCGAACGCTGTGAACACGGGACACGAACGAACAGCTGATTGTAACGTAAAAGTACAACTTAAAGGGACTCTGTAAGAATCAGAAATGTCTTGTTAACAACGATACCTGTGGCTGTTAAGTCAACAAAAGTCACAACTTATTGCTCGTGCTCGTGCTTGTGCTCGCTCTACATAGACATGAACGAGCATCGCTCAAAACAGTGAGGCGACACACGTCAGCTAAAAGCACAATATCACTCTATATTTCAGCTGCTTGGCAGTAATGTTAGCTGACCGGACGAAGGTCTCTCCATGAATCAATGCTGATCCTAGTGTTGGCTTTTCCTGCCTCAGCCTCCCGACCGCGGCCGGAGGGAACAGGGGAGACACCGGAGTTTTGGTCGGAGGCGATAACGTTTCTCTCTGCAAAGCCCCGTCACTTAACAAGACACGGGAAACCTCTGTTGGTCTGGAGGAGCTGCAGCAGTTATTTCTGCACAAACGTCCACTGTACATTCACTAGATATTCTCAGAGCTAAACTAACTCTTCTGTAGTGTGTAGTGAGCAGCATGCACGTGAGAGTGGAGCGAAAGAGCGAGAACGAGCGCGGTGTGTGAATGA
>CAKALG010037553.1:0-11091 GCA_916700815.1 Helicolenus hilgendorfi | reverse complement strand
TATGAGGCTGGCGCTTACCTTAAAGGAATTTGGTTCTGATAAAGCAGCATCCACGGGTAGGCTACTCATTAATTAGGTGCTAGAGTCTATAAGCAGACTAGCTGTTTCTGTATGTTGGCAAATGCACAAAACCTTGTTGTCCTGTCTGGTCCAGAACAATACATGTTGTACATTATGTATTCTCTGGATAGTGGCACTATAGCGACTAGCCAAAATGACTTCAAAAGTAAGCAACATATGCTACAAATATCAGAGAGGCACCTTTTGTTCACTTTTCTGCAATTTACAATCCAAAAAAACGTGTTTCAAATGGTGGAATTAGGGAACTCTTATAATATCTTTCCTTGTTTTTGTTAAAGGTCTAGCAGCAGCATCCTGTACTAGCTGGAGGCTACTAAGTGCTTTGTAGTTAATACCTGTTAAAATTTTCATCAGAAGGTACCTAATCCTAAATAGATCTACAAACTTCAGTTCAGTATTATTTGGATACTCGCCAAAGTAATTGTTGAGATCTTGGAACATGGTGACATCCCTAAAAAAGGTCCAACGGGAGAACAAACACGAGCAATCAGATGTTCATAGGTTGTAATCTTTATTTGGACGTAAAATCAGAAGTGAATGCACACATATTGTTGCCAATGATCCCCGATTACACTGGAAAACTGTACAACTATGGATGTAGGGTAGGTCAAAGTTGAGCCAGGAAGTCAGTTGGCTGCGATGGATGTTTAGAAAGGAAAGTTTTGCTTATGATTTGACCTTTGTTTTCTATTCCAAATGAATTTGGCTAGCCTGTTTACGACATGTCTGTCTTGCCCCAACGGGACAACAAAAGCTGTCAGACTGTCTGACATGTTTTGTTGCCCCCGTTGGACCTGTATTTATAGATGTTGCCTCAGTCTGAGACCACAGCAGTTACTTTGGTATGTAGTGGCATCATTCAAAACTCATAGCACTGATGAGTTATGAAAATAAAACCCAAGATAGCTAAGCTAGAATCAAACAAACACATTCATGCTTGACATTGTTGGACAAAATGTGACTGGATTTGAGCATTCAGTTTTCCCAACCTATAGCACACATTTCTGTTCAAGAGTCTATTAAAACGCTCATAATCAGAACATAGTAGCCCATCCTCCTGACGTCTATTTTATCATGCCATCCTATCTGCTCTTCAAATAAAGGGAAAGATATTTATCAGTTGGGAATATTCTACCACAGCCACGGTGTAGCACAAAGACGTCCCGCTAACAAGACAGACGCTAACGGTATATTTCGTTAGCATGTGAAGTGTTGAGGAAACACTACATCGGGCTCCACAATGACTTGAAAACCACGATAAAATTTATTATAGTCGTGAAAATGTTATTTGAAGCTGAAGTTAAAAGTGCTGACGATATCAGGAGAAAATATAATAACCAGCTGCCTCAATCAACTCGTACTGGTCGACTCCTGCCTCAGTACACAAAGCTCTTGGATGTCCTGATGGCGGAAGCAGGCACCGTCAGTTACTATCGCAGTTAAACTGTCGTCATAAACCTTCAACTCTTTCCTGGCAAATACAAGAAAGCATTTCAGTGTCGGATGCATCTGTCAGAAGCAATTTTCTCATCCGCTCTAATAGATGAGGAGAGGATGATAAGGAGGAAAGGAAAGTATCAGGTAAGCAATTAAACCAAGGCGCCCTCTTGTCATCCTCTCCTCATCTCCTTCACTTCTTTCTCCTCCTCCTCCTCCTCCTCCTCCTCCTCTTCCTCCTCCGCCTCTGTGCTGCTCAGCATTCATTAGGCGCGGCTTCCCCAAACACTGTTTTATCTACAGGAAACTTTACTGTGTTGAACTCCTGATCACCCTGATAAACCGCCGGGCTAATTAAACAGAGGCGCATACAATGTGTTCCTGCATGTGTATATGCATATTTATGTGTGTACGTGCGTGTGTAATCCATGGAGTGTGTCTCTTTATCTCCTCTCCAGTTCCTTCCCTTCTCTCTCTCTCTCCCTCCCTCCCTCCCCTTGTCTGACGGGCTCAGGGAAATGATGCTGAATGCTGAAAATATGGCACACGCTGAAAGCAGCATTTAAATCTTGACAGTGGCTGGGATTAGCTAGGTAACGAGGAGGACAGCTTGGGAAAAACAAGCCGGGAGAGGTGAACTCGAGGACAGGGAGGCGGAGGAGGAAGATTCTGGATCTTGGGCACGTGGAAAAAAATGGGACAAATTTCAAGTTTCATAATTATCCCTGAAACTATCTCCCGTTTTTTTTTTTTTTTTTTTTTTTTTAAACTTTCACTTTGAAGTTTCTCCCACTTTTAATGATTGTCAAGCTCTTTTTCTACATCCTCCCACCCTAAACTTGAATGGCCTGGAGTTTTAAAGTCCTCTCATGGCCTTTTTGCATGCCATCATTATCTGGTTTTCGAAGAAGACACCAAAGTGACTTACAAAAAAACACTTGAAGGAAAGTCTTGCTGCCTTTAATGTTCGACTTTTTTCCTCCCCTTTTTTTAATCAGCTCACATGTGTCGTGCTAAAAGCAAACATGATCCTGGTTGCGTCTTCGAACCCCCCTGCTATCGCCTTCGGACTGCAGCCTACTAAATCCTAATCCTCTCTCCTATGAGTCCTCTGCAAACCTCGACTTGATGAACATGTGCTGAACCGACTCTGTGGGCTTCCTCTATGGTCCGGAGAGAGGATGAGGTGGAGAGGAAACGTGTGAGGGAGGAAGATTGAGAAAGAGAGTGGGGGAGAGGAAAACTTCCCAATTAAGCAGCTCTCCAAGAAGGGCACATTGTCTGACATGTGGACATGAGGGCAAGAATGCACATACAGTACGCTCACTCAGCTCCATGATGGACTTGTGGTTCCTTGGCTGGACAGAAAAAAGGAAATAGTAGGTTACACCATATGCCCGCCTGCCTGTGTGTGCATTGCATATGCATAGCTTGATGTTTAATGCATGAGCTGTTATGCAATCTCTGTGTCAAAGCCGTACAGTGTGGCTCCATTTCTATGCAGACAGCATAGGCATTTTTCCATTTCTTATTCCAGGCTTTGCATTGACATAAACTGATATATATTCCATCATGTCACTCACAGCAGAGACGTAAGCTTAAGTGGCATGAAAGAAGGGCAATCCAACCTCAACTCAACTGACACACACTTAACTTACACAATCATTCTCGCCGGCTGAAATAAATCCATATTCATAGCACACAGCTGTACAGTAGCCAATACTAGTGTTGTGGTGAAAGTTATTTGATCTTTCTGAGGAATAATGATTCATCGTTTTCATAAAGCACTATGTGGTTGTAAGGGTTTTAAAATCACTGACTTTAAATCATAAAGTAGATAATCCAACTTTTTATTAATCTTTATTCCACATCAGTGGTGGCATGTGATCCCAGACTACTGTGGCCAAATTTCCATTTTCATAACTTTTTATACTGCTGGTTGTTATTTCTTGCAGAGATTTGTATGGAGTTACATTGACCTATGTGACCCCATGTGAGTCACACTGTACTGTATCTCTCTGGAGCTTTCCTAAACTTTTCTGCTATAAAGCCGAGCTATTTCCTTTGCAAATGTCTCGAATCAGGTCATTTAATTCACCAGTTAGTCTTTACATTTTGTTTTAGAGCAGGATTATAAACAGATTATTGTCTTGTTTTATGGAAAGATTTTAAGACTTGATATGAGACTCTGATCAGCTTGTTACGATATTTCTCTGCAGTCGCGGTGTGCATTTACTTCCTTGTTTGTGGGCTACGAATAACATGGGTGTCGTGTTTGTTACCTCATTATTAACTTACACAACTACATAACTTAAGAAACAGTCGGAGATGGAGGGACTAATGCAGTCATACTTCAGTGCGGAACTTGAACTGAGCACAGTTTCACATAGATCCATACGCACCTCTCATGTGCATAAGCAACTGCAAATGAAAATAGTCCCGGCATTATTCAATACATTACAATGGACAACAGCTCCATAATTTCCCAAACTACATCCTCACACATATAGACATAGTTAGTCTACAGTAAGGACTAGAAAAATAACTAGTTCATACGACCTGTTGTAGGACCATGTTAGAAGGCGAAAATGTTTTGCCTCGAAGGAGGGTGAAATGCCGGCCAGTCCGTTTCGGTCGACGTCAGAAAAGGTGAGGAAAGACGAGAGTTTCTGAAGCTATCCAACCGTCCCACAAGCAGTTCTGACATACTGCCGCCCTCAGATCGAGTATTTGGTGCGTTAGATGTGGTTTCTGCTGCAACCACTGATCTCTCTGCTTTAAGACTCAGTGAGGATAGAAGTCAGGACGGTTTGATCGCTCTGTGACGCCCAGGGTTCACTTGGCTCACTGATGTTGTGGAGCCTGGGGTTTGATACCAAGATGTTTGGACTGCAGCTGTTTTTAGTCAGTATATACTGTATATATATATATGTGTGCGTGTATGTGTCGTACTCACATGACTCACCATTTTCATGCCAAAACAGTTCCAGTTTCACATTAATGACACATTACAAACAGCTCATGTTAAGGGTTTCTCAAGGACTAGTGTAGTATTGATTAAGTCTACACCAAGTATGCAATTAATCAAACTGCATCCCATCTATCATATTAATGGAGGATGGCACTGACAGGTATATGCGGTTTTAAAGTAAAAAGGCCGCTTTTGGCCCCATTTATCAGTCTAACCTTAGTTGTCAGAGATGTGTCCGTGCTTTGGCGTTGTCACTTTACTGTCATGTCAGAGAGAAGCCCACAGAGAGAGCACAGACAAGCCCTCTGAACTCTACCGCTCACTGGTTCAAACCCTGACACATCAAGCACACACACACACACACACACTTGACAGACTGACAGAGTTGGCTGTTGGAATACTGACCAGTAGATGACCATGGGAAATGATACACAAGGTCACTTACTTTTTTGTATCGCACCAAGCACACTGTGTGGCATTTTAAAGCTGGCAGAACTGAAACTGAATGATTGACTAAACTATATTATTTTTTTCAGCCACTAATCTATATCTCTGGGTCAACACATAATTATCATAACTGGTTTACTCTGGTCATATTATCGCTGTAAAAACCCTGTATCTCCAACTTTGGGAAGAGATAAGACAACATTAGGTCTCGTCTTGTAATGGCTCAACATTCAAACAAATAAACTCATTGATCTTGTAACAGTTTTGAAATCCTTAGTGATTTCTTAGCTCTTTCATATGACCAGACCAGAGTCTTACACTTGATTATTACTCTCCGTTACAATGATAAATCCATACATACCTATCTTGACTCATTGAGCGCAAGACATGGCAAGAGTCACATGTTAATATTCCCAACTGACAATAACAATGGGGGGTAGAGCGGTGCAGAAAATGCGATAATGACAGAGCAGACGTGAGAAAAATGATGGCGTTGGCTTGTGAGAGGTGCATTAGAGGACAGCGCCGATGTAGGAAGGCGTTGCTACGAGGCAACAACAACATAATCGACTCAGGAACACTGAACGCTCCCCTGTTAGCGTGTCCTCTTATCCTTGTGGCTCAGCAGCAGCCTTTGTTATTTCTACAATAGTGGCGTTGTGCTGGCATGTCATCCTTTCACGGTCATTGTTTCTCACCTTTAGCTCGGCGGCGAGGGAGGATGTCTCCGTGGAAAAGACTGTGACCTCTCGTCACATCGGTTTGTCATTAAATCACTTCTCTTTGTTTGAATCCTTCGCCTTCTTCAGATTTCAAATTTAGGATGCATTAGTGTCAGGAGTGTTTATAACAGAACATTTGTTCCCAAGTGGATGGAAAATATCTAACAAAGAACCATTTATACATCCAAACAATACTGAAACCAGCTGTGATATGGCTTTGAAATAACCATGTATGCAAATCATTCAAAAGCCACTCATCCACTAGATGGTAGATTAGGTTTTGATCTGTCAATGACCTGTTCAGTTCTACACATGACTCTCTTTCCAGACTTTCTTTTCCTCTCTCTGTCCTTTCTTCTGTCTTACTGGCTTCCTTTCACCCACATCACCCATGTGGTACTGGTGATATCTCTGAGTCAGGGGACCAGACACATCCACACACACGCACACACAGTCATTACAGAGCAGCAGCTGGAGTCTGAGGCAGTATTAATCCTATTTCTGCTTGTTAATGGGATTATGTCTTTTAATTAAAGGCAAGTGGAGAGCAATTATGAGCAGTGAGAGGATGTGACACAGTTCACTGTCGTGTCATCACGTCAGTATTCAAGGTGCTCTCGTGCAGGTGGATTTGGATGTGATGCTGCTTGAACTGCTTAGACATTGCAAATACAGCTTCACTCTTGTTTAACCTATATGTATCTTTATTTGATACATATAGAGTGTGATAAACTTTGTTTTAGGAAATTCAAACACCTCCCAGGAGAAGTTCCACCACACCTTTTCTCACCTGCTGGTTTTGTGTTGGCAAACCCTGGTGAAGAAGTATATGAACAGAGATCGATTGGGGATTATGGAGCAGCTGTCAATACAGGTGAGTGGCTCAGGTTTTGGGCTATGTCTATGGAGACAACTGGTGGGCAGGTCTAGAAAAACAAGGGAAATGATGCAACAGGAATTAAACAGTGGAGTTAGATACAGAGGAGGACAGATGAGAGGATCACCATGACAGCTTTGCCTATGGTTACGGATAGCTGTTTTCTCCCAGTTTATATTAACTGCTTTATACCAGTCTAGCCCAGATATTGCGTTATGTAATGGATTACTAAATGGAACACAAATACTTTGTGTATATTCTCTTTGCAGCCTCTCACGCTCAAAACTTTAGGGGAAGTGTGCTCTACTACTCAAGATGCCTTGACAAACTTATAAGTAATGGACATATATGACAGTGGTATTGATCTTCTCATCTAACACCACATGATATGAATGATTAGCCCTCTTCTCAGGACTCTGTGGGCATGTAGACTGTTTCATTAACACTACTTCTCTGACTGTTTGTAGCACCTTCTATGGGTATTTAAGGGCATTATTCAACATGCAATGTTTAGTTTGGTTGAATCACACCAATTTGTATGGGCAGATCTGAACACAGCAATCGTATTTAGGTGTGGACCAAAACAACCTCACCTTCAGAGGAAGACCTTTCGATCAGGTCGCAAGCTAATTCTGTGGTGGGAATGTGATCCGACCTTGGTCCGACCTATAACTAAAAGGCGCACTCTGCAATGTAGAGCTAAATGGCTCCTCCCGCAGCCAGTTGCACTTTACATACTGGGATGTTGATGAGCGAAATCAACAGTTGCTGAGTTAAGGTCTGACCTGGACTATAGCAACAAAGTAAGTTGCCTTCTTGATATTTGAGCAGACAGGACCTTCTTCATTTGTTTATTGTCTCGCTCCCATCCCAGACACATGTAACCAATGAGCACAGTGCGCGTTCTCATGCTTCATTTGGTGATACATGCTTAATTTGGCCATATTAAAATTGACCAACTCAACCAACTATAGGTTTGGAAACGCTGTAAGAGTGTATCCAGGAATATGTTGCTTTGCTGAACTTCATGTTAGCACAAAACTAAAGTCTTACCACCGGTAAGCTTTGGGGTCGGGATCATTTGCCCTTCGCTGTGTTCCACAACACACTGATTCCATTAGCAAGGTGAGAACTGGCCTCCGTGTTGTGTTTCACTGCATCAAAATCCACTTAGCGGCGTCTTAAAGGGGAAAGTGACACTGGAGGGACATTACAAGCTGCAGTTGTTACTGTGGCGCTGATAGAGTTAGAGAAAGGGTAAAAGAGAAGAGAATTACACCTCTCCTTTAATCACTCCACCAGCCGGGAGCTTGCTAATGTGTCACCGTTGGACACGCACTGCTGCACACACAGGTAAAGGCTACGTGCTGACGACACACACACACACACAAAAACAGATATAAACACACATAATTGGACACACAGACTCAATCATTTCAGTTTATCACACTCACACTCATCCCTTCTAAGCTAGAAGTGTATGTATGCAAAATACACACACACTGATAGTCTCTTTTGCATCTCTTGCTCCTCTTACTGTTGCACGCTCCTCCAATTACCTGTAGCTGCAGACATGATTCTGTCTTTATCCCTCTCTGTCTCTCTGAGAACAAGGGAGTGTTTTGTTCCAATTAGTCCCAGCAGACGAGCTTCCAGAAGCCACCTAGCCAGCCCTCAGGATGATTAAACCCAACACACCTTGCTCTCCTCCTCCAACAGATTAACATACAACTACGCTGCAGGCGGAAACAGAAAAGGGTAGAAAGGATGCGCAAAGAGACTGAGGCAGAGTGAAAAGGAGGGGGAAACAAGGAAAGAATGAAAAAGGCATTGTGAGGGTAAAGATAATGAAATAAAATGAAACAGAGGCGGCAAAGGATACAGAGAGAGAGGGGGAGTGATGGAGAGTTAAAGGAAATGAAGATAGAGAGGATGCAAAGAGGAAAACTGATTTCTGACAACTGATTCTTGAGCGTGTTTTGATGCTTGTCTCTCCATAGAAAGGAGTGATCTGATCCAAAACCAGTCACATTTACATAAGTAGATCATCTTTTTCATGGCAACAGAACTCTGTTTGATCTCAAGCCATGACACTGGAAAATTAGGCCCCGTTAGATAAGCATCCCTGCTTCCTCACACAAAAACCCAATAACACTTTGTCCATTGTTATTTCCGCCCTGCAACTTCATGAGGTGTTGATTAATTTGACACACAATTCATTAAGACTTGGCATGACACAACATAGTTATTAATGGATTGCTCTTTAACAAGGAGGGCTGTTTGTGTTGATCATTCTCCATTGTAAACGTTTCAATATAATACTCTATAAAGCTTTTATTACCACCACAGGGTGAATGTGCTGTGCAAGAGGAACTGTAAGGTCTGCCCCTATTTACAGGCCCAGAAGACAGCACATGGACAAACAAAGAACCAACGTCCTTGGGCCACTTTCTCTTCCACTAGCCTTCACTGCAAGTATTTTCTCTTGGAGCATTTCTTTTATTGGTCTTTCTGAAAAGGCAAAACATATACTGTTTTGTGTGCATGCAATATTGATTTCATTTCAACAAACTTCATTGAAAGTATGAAACTATTTTCAATGAATTAATGTGCGTCAAATGGTTCGAGGTTCCCTTTCATTTATGACATACCTTAACGTTCAATTCATGCTGGAATTTCTGTTATTTTGTGTTTCAATTTAAAATTTGCTTGCACATTTTTCACCCTCATAGTTTTTTAACAATGTGGACATTTAAGGACACATGCACAAAAAGACTGAAATATGTCTGCATAAAAGTCTCAAAAACGTCTAAAATATGTGCAGAAAAAAGGTTAAAAAAAAGTCAGAAAAATGTCTGAAAAATGCCCAAAAAAGGCGAAAAAATGTCTGCAAAATATCAGAAAAAAAGTTAGCAGGAAACGTGTGAAATCTGAAAATTAGCACGATATGGGACCTTTAAAACTGAGCCTGCTACAACTTAAAAATCACATGTTGCATTAACGGTTATGCAGGTTGTGCAGTTTGGAGACTTCAAACCTGAAAAAGCTAAACATTGGTGACACAATCCAGAAAAGGAGAACAACTAACATTGAATGTAACGTTGCAGCAATCTAGTTTAAGGCAAACATTAACCTTCTCATCACAATTAATGCAGGTAAAACTAGCACTAGAGGAACACTAGATGTTCATTTCTGATTAAAGTTATCTCCCAGCAATTTAGAACGTCCAGGCTTGCATATACATGTCATGTAAAAGCACAGAGAACATGCAAACTGCACTCAGAAAGACAGTAGAGTTTGCAGTATTAACCTTTGTGTCACCCTCATTAAAAATCTGTCAAATGTGAAAAGATGTCTTTTTTCGTGCAGACATTTTGACAATTAATAGCATTAAAATAGCTGCATTCTATTATGGTGTGCCAGTTCCAGGTATCTGGTATGGAGCATGTTGGCTCCCTTCAATCTGATGCAGTCACTATTAATGTTCCACATGTGCGTTTCCCGCTATGACATGCCAAGACGCCCACAGAGCGATCATTTAAGTGTGAAGAATGAGAGAATGAAACAGAAAAAGATCAGAGTAATAGCAATAGGAATGATTTGTCCAACTAACATTTTTTCCCCTCTGCCTTGTAAAAATCATCATCTATTGTTTTGTCTCTGTATTTCCAGATTAACCTCCTTGTTGAGGCAAAGTCTTCCCCCTCCTCCAACTCGCTTTATCTTTTCCACCCACTCCTCCCCATCTGTCTTAATCTCATTACAGATGTCAATAGCCAAACTGCTTGGTCCCCCCTGATAAACAGCACTATTACCCCACAGTGACCCGCAGCACTGTTTACGTTGTTAACAGCATGCTGGAACCCAAACACACTCTCATTTCCTATGCTATAGGACCCACTTATGTGCATGTTATGTGTGTCTGTGTGGTCACAAAGAGACACCGGGGCCAGCAATGACGGTGTTTGTTCAGTTGTCCTACATTACTGTCAGTGATGCTGCCTGTGTTTGAAGTAGACAACGGCTTGTTGGGTGGAATAGGAACAGGAACAAAGTCATTTCCTGTATCAGAACTTTTCCCTTGAGAAGGTTGAGATGGATAGGTTGAATGTGATTACATATTTAAAGGATTATAATGTGTAAAATAATAATCATGTTGTGTGTTGTTTATAGTACTTTTCTATAAAATAGCACACAAACGGAGAAATAAGCAGGCAGGAACAAGGACAGTGGAATTCTGAGGCTGGAGAACAATAAGGGGCTGGTATAATAATAAGTATATATAGCAGCCTCTGGTATATATACTTAGGAGCTGATGACAGGATTGGAAGCAGGTATGCAGGTGAGGTGATGGTGAAAGGCGGGAAACACAGAGGACAACTCCAGGGCACAGAGAGAAAAGCAGGCTGTGGGATGATAAAGACGTTAGAGGTTGGCTGTCATTGCAGGCTGGATGGCACATATTATGAACTGGCTGTTAACATGATGAAAACAAACTTACATGTATTTAATCATACACTGAATGGCACATACACCATAGCATTTATAGCAAAATA